>ML840029.1:18699-51789 GCA_009831015.1 Picea engelmannii | reverse complement strand
AAACCCCTCGATTGGGTCCATGTTCATTTAGGATGCCTCATTTTGAGTCCATAGCAGCTCAAACCCATTTTGGACTTATTATTTACAGAGTCACTTCAAACTGTTAGGGCCCTAACCTAACCTCCCTACTTCAGGGTATTGTTAACCCCTAGACTGCCTACGCAACTACAAGGTTAAGATCCAACTAGATTCCTGTTACCCCGCCCCCACCCTAGGCGTAACTGGAGGAGATCATGTCTTATATCCCACAATGAAGACAATGATCTCGTTGATGATGATGACTAGCATGTCCACCCATGGCAGCCCAGTAGGCCCCCTCAAATGTCTCTTATTATACTTTGGATCAGCCAAGCTTATCACATCCAGTCAAATTAGTGTATGGGGTATGGTAAGCCAGTATCACCATGACGTATGCCAGTCCTTCTTTCATATGAAGTGTTGTGCTTAATATACCAGGCATGTGAATGAGGATCATTAGTTGAAGTTGGATAATGGATCATAAGCTCAAGAATTTATGTTCGTTTCCTTGTTTCACCTTGGTGGCCAACTTTTGTGCCCTAGTCCCGTGCTGTCACCCCCAAGGAAAAGGGGTACTAATGAGGGGCCCTCACAAGGGTAACGTTATGTTTCCCCGCCATACTTAACACTTACCATCTTGGAACCCGTCACAGTGTATTAATCTTCGATAATGGGTCATGGTTCATTCTCTCATGAGAAGAGGGGCTAAAGGCCCAGAGGTTGATTGCAGTTGCTAGCAAAAGAAGAATAAAGAAAGAATAATGCTACAGAAAGAAAGAAATAATGGAAAAGGACTCTCAAAAGCAAGTCCATACTTGAGCTCTACCCTTTTCGCGTTCTCCCCAGTCCCAAAGCAGTGATGCTATAACTTGAAACCATACTTACCGGATTCGCCTTAGAGCACCCCGTACCCACACTGGAATCTTCTCGCATTCTTATCGGATTCTTCGATTTTTTTGGTTTTTGGGATCAAATCTGTTTCCTGAAATTGGATCCATTTCTGGCAAAAGTGGATCCATTTCTAGTAATAGAATTGTGGCAGATTTCATATTTAATTCAGATTTCAGCAAATTTATAGCTATAGCTAGTGATTTAGAAAAAAAAAATTAAAAAAACATAAATGTAGATAAATTAGGGTTAGGGTTTTGATTCCCCGATTCCTAATTTTTGGACGAGCGTCACATCTGCACCGAATTCTTTTGTCGATTCCAATTGCACCCACAGTTCGTGTAACCTTGCTCGAAATCTTATAAAGGGGACTTGCAAATATGATAAGAGGACAATAAAAAGGTAGATTAAGGGGTTCGAAAAACGTAACGCTTAGAAAGTGGCAACTCAAGAGCAAGCGCACCCTCCACAAAGGTGCTCATAGAAATGGATTAAATGAAGTAACCCCAACAAATACCACTATCACGCTTACTCATGAAGGGTTCTTTTCTTTCTTTCTTCCCCGAGGACATATCCCTTTACTTGGGTCTTTTATTTCACTTCTTTGGTTGGCACACCTAATAGGGGCTGATGAAGGTCCTCCCATATTCAAACTTGCCAACTTACACAAAGTCTTGAACTAATGTGAAATTTGAAGGGGATACTTAATGTGAACTATTTATGTGGCTTATATCTTAAGTAACAGCTTACTTTGTATGATCTAAGGACTGGTATATCTTATGAACATTGGCTTTACTTGATTTCACACTTTGTTTTGATTTGGATGCACCTGACATGGTACATTGAAGGACACCCTTGGCTTTCACCCAGGGCATTGTGCCTTTGTTACAAGGTATGGCACGTGTGATGCAAAGCATTGAGCCATTGGATGGCTTGACACACTCAAATACAGGCTCTCACATCCTATAGACCTTGGATGACAGATAGATGGGCTTGATTTTGATAGATATGGTTATGATGGCACACTTATGGGCAGGAAGCCCATGCTTTGGACAGTGCACCCACACCTGACTTAGCCACTTGATGGAGGACATTGCACTTGGTTCAGCTTGGATAGCATGAAGAGATGAGATGCATCCCTCCTCCACCTTGGATGCTACATTCCACACCTTGGACGTTGGGCTTGATGATGACGTCATGTGCTAGGGCTTGATGGATATGATGGGGTTTGCTTACCACATGGACACCACATGATGATTTGAGGTGGCATGGCATTCTCCCACCTTGCTTGCACCTTAGATGATGACACATGGCCTTGGAGAGGCCCTCGTAGCCGGTTGGAGGGTTGAGGTAACCACACGTGTGGCTTTATGATTTATTATTTGCATGTTTTAGCATTGTAGAGGCTACTTTGAGGGGGTCGGCCCCACTTGTAACTTGAATTTATGATGTTTTACTCAATTATGTGGACAATAGCACTTGGTTACCTCATATAAATAGAGGGAGTGCTCATTTCATTTCAACATCATCACTTTCTCCTCACACTTGTGAGTGAGAGCTCTAAAAAGTTTGCTATCTCTCTTTGGCTTCTTGGATCTAGTGCGCACCTTTTGGAGAAGGATTATTTGTGGATGCTTTTCATTCTTGGATGATATCTTGTTGAAGTTAGGGTTTCTCTTGGCATAGTGACTTGGATAAGTAAGTAATTTGCCTTAAGTTAATGTGTTTGTTCATGGAATAATATGATAATTGCTATCTTGTTGCATGTTACTTTGTTTTATTGAAACCCTAGGAAGGAACATAAGAGGTTCTTCCTTCCCTACTTGTATTTGTCCAAGTTTTGGTTAAAGCATTAAGAGACCTAGTCTCTTGCTAGGGTTCAAAGACCTAAGCCCGAAGAGAGATTGCACCTTAGGGTTTTGATCTTAGTCCATCTTGATCCTTGACCTAGGTTATCTAGAAGAGCGAAAACGACATCTAGGGCCCAAGAGAGGTTGCACCCTAGAAATCGTTTTCTTGCAAGTTTTAACCCTGAGTCCCAAGAGAGGTTGCACCCTAGATATCGTTTTCTTGCAAGATTTAACCCTGAGTCCCAAGAGAGATTGCACCTTAGGGTTGAGGCTTCATTCTTCTTGACCATCTAGTTCATTCTTCAAAGTGTTGCATGCTTGACTCCACAAGCCCTAGAAAGTCAACAGCACTAGTCTAGAACTCTCTTTGTGGTGAAAATACTCTTAGAATTAGTACACTCTCTCTTCAAGCGATTTGACTAACTCTACTAACTCTAACTTTGGCAAACAAATGATATTTATTGCTACTGCTATAAGTGTTTGCTACAGCCACTAGGGTTTGATCTAATTGCTGCATACTTACTTGAAATAGTGGCTAAAGATACTCAGAATCATATTCTAGCAACTGGATGTTATTGCACATGTTGAAGACCTAATTCTTATGCTCAATTGCTATATTTATGGGTACTTTTTCCTATTGTTGTTACAAAATATTAATTGTTGTTATAGATTGTCTTACTGCTGTAATTTTGCAACAGAATTCGATTTTATTGATTATCTAGTGTCTAAGAGGTCATTAATGAACTGTATAGCTCGGTAATTGTCTATATTATGCTTTGGATTGTTTATTGTCTCGTACAGGGGAATCAATTACCTCATTTTCCTTTTACCTCTCCTAGACTTAGACCTAACATCTAAGTGACTAAGATAGGGGCATGTAGGCTTGATTAATCTTGCTACTTGATCCCTTGAGGTCTCTAAGGAAGCCTCCCTTGTGTTGGACCTCTTTCATCACTAAAACGAGGGAACTCTCTACTTAGCTGACAGTGGTAGAAACTTCTAGTTGTTACACAGATAGGTATCTTGTGGAGGCTTTGCACAAGTACAAATCCTGTGATAACAATTCCATCATGCTGGTATAGGATTTGATGTCAGGGTTCCAGTGTGCAGTGGTGGAGTGGTGGAGTGGTTCTAGGATTCAGATAGATGAAGGATAGTCAAGTACAATATTAAGAAAGTGGGTATGTTCTCTCAGTGTGACATGCGGCAGCTTGTTGAAGGGTTTCCATTTAAGCAAATTCTTGCTAAAATATCCTTATGCTAAAACCCTTGATCTTTTTCATGAACTTCGGGAAATTTCTCAAGTCCACACCTTAGGTCGAACTCATGTTGCTAGTATTGTTAAACCTATGACCTAATTCGACCTCCTTTGTGTAGTCAGCATGTTTTCTGATTTTATCATTCCTAATGCTTTTCTATACAAACCCTAATTCGCCTTGCCATATTTAGTTGTCATCAACCCTAATTCGAATTTACAAATTTTTTTGTATCTTTGCATGAGAGGTAAACCTAAAAGCTTAACTCACCCAAGTATTCATAATTGATGCCTTTGCTAAATTTGTCAAGCAAAAAATCCTAAATCGAGTTGCTGCTAAATTTGTCAAACAAGAAAAGCTGGTTCGATTTCCTTGTGTAATTCTCAATTTTGCTGATTTTGCTAAGCCTAAAAGCCTAATCTGACCACCTTATCCAATCTTTGCACGCAAAAAATCCTTAAGCTTTAATTCAACTTCCCTTGGCCAATATTAGGATGAAACATATTTGAAAGAGTCCTAGTCTCAAATGGAAACTCACTGAAAGGGGTATTGTTGGCAGTTTTTACTCCAAGGCTGATTTTTCCTTCTCAAATCAGCAGGCAGGCAACCTCATTGTTCAAGAGAGATTCGTGGTGGTTAGTAGGAGGTGGCTTCATTAAAGGGAGAAGTTTGTAGTTACTAAGACAGCGAACTTAAGAAAAGAGACTGCCAATTTTACAGATTTCCATTTATATCTAGAAAAGGACAGCTTTATGATACCAACAAGAGCGAATTCTGTAGGATTACTATTTGCAGATTTCAGATAATATAAAGAGATATATCGATTTCTTTAGAAAGATAAGCTCTTGTTTGTGGATGATTGGGAATAATAGCCAGTCACCAGCAATCTTCCACACAGAAATCAGCACTGGAAGTTGCTATAAACATCTAAGTTTCAAATATATTTAGGGAATCAGCAACTCCTTTATGCAGGATAGGTATATTTGGCAGTTACTTCTTGTTATTGTTAGTTACCAAAAGTAAGAGGTTTGCTGTCATAAACAACAGATTGAATACACCAGAGTGATGCCTAAAATCAGCACTGAGATGATTTTTCTTAGCAGGTATTAGCAATGAAATCACTAAACAGTGGTTTTTTTCCACATAAAAAATTAAAATCATCCAAACAGCAGATCAAACCACAGTTGGCATGCATGCAGAGTTTATCAAGATTAGTATGTTTTCTTTCCTATTTCCACAGACAGTTAGGGCTTCTATATCTACAGGAATGAGAGGACAGTGAGAGGGTTAGATAGTATTTTTCTGAGCAGATTGCAGCAATGGAATTCTCATCATCCTCCCACCTTCCAGATCCAACAGACTGCTTCCATCACTTCATACAACTAGACCTATTGCAACTTGTCATGTGTTGTTATTATGATGTAATTCAGTCTCTTGAATAATAAAACATTGATTTAGTTCGACTATGCCTTATCTTTGTCTCTTGGAATCTCTTGGTTTGATATTTGTTAGGTGTATTGTTGTGGTTTGGTTAGCTTTAATACACTTATTTTGATTTCTTATTCACTTAAGGCACACATTCACCTCACTTCATTCATTTCATTCACTGTTGTATTTGTCTTAGAAACCTGATCTCAACCATCTTGATCTTTACTAAGAATTTATCATTGCTCTTGACTGCTTATGGGCAGCTCAAGAGTGAGCTTTGTGTGTGCTAATCAATTGGATTTTATGCTGATCAGTTTGTTTGATAATAGCATACAACCCCTAGGGACACCCCCATCAACTGAAAAAGCACCAATCCGAATAGAGAGACATCCAATGGTGACAGGGTTGGTTGTCTAGATTTGTTATGCAGAGTTGTGAGTGCAGATTTACGTGATAACAAATTGGTGCCATTGACAGGGACTTTGTCAATTCTTAGATATCTACAATGACATTGGTGAGTTTTTATTATTTGATTTTATTGTTTAACTCACCCAATGACTCCACTCTCGTAGAATTTGATCATTCTGGATAATAAGGAAATCTCTGAGATTCAATCTCTGATTTTGGGCCTCGGCGAACCCAGATATCTTTTCTGGAAAAAAGATGACACCACCTGAAACTCCACCTAGTTTGACAAGTGCTTCTACTATTTCGACTGCTTCCAAGGTAGTCCTAACACCTTCTTCTACCACTAGTGTTTCGGTAAGTTCATCTTCTCTAGGTCCTGCTTTGGTGGTAAGTCATTCGGTGAGTTTTTCCTCAACACCTTCCTCTATTGTTATTTCAGCTTCCCCTTCATCTCAAACTAGTAAGATCGCAAGAGTTGCAGTGAGGTTTAATCTTAGCATTTACATTCTGTTGAATTTTGCTCAGATTCCTAATCAACCACATGATATGCCTACATGGGAATACAAGAAGGGACTTCCCAAGTTTGTAGGGAATAATGTCATTTAGATTGAAGACCACTTGACTACTTTTGTAAAAAACCTAGAGGTCGAATATGAGCACGTGGTCATGAAGATGTTTGTGCAAACCTAAGTTGCAGGAAATGCCCTACCCCCTGTTTCGGCGTCGGAAACGATCCAAAACGTCGAAATGGGTACAGTACGGCCGGGAAACGCCGTCAGCCGTACCATACGGCATTTCTCGATTTGGAAACGTCGTACGGTATGGCCAGCGGCATTTCCCGACCGTACCAGCCCGTACAGTCGACGTTTCGGCCGTTCTAAGGTGTCTTAGAGGCCAAAAAATAATAATAGGAGGTTGTGGGGCCCCCAAACACTCATTTTTAAATTTTTTTATAATGTTTTTCTTGCAATATAATGTTTTATTTTTAAAAAAACTATATATATATATATATATATATATATATATATATATATACGGCGTTTCCCCCGTGTTGACCACCTATTTCGACTAGGGGTCAACGTCATGTATCATGAAGCTATGTACCTTATGGTGCAACATATTTCGAAGACTTATGGCTCAGCAGGGCAATTCTACCCCTAGCATGTCTTTCTATGTAATCGGAATGTTCGCTCCCCTTCATGGGATAATAATGTGATAGATCAACATGAGTCATTTTTTTTAGTTATTTGCCTAGGAATTTATCATTAGGGAAGTCCTTTCATCGAGTGTTTTTTCTCCTCAGGTAATTAATCTGGCCTAACGGGCCATTTTAATTATCCTTGAGTTTTTCACTCACAATAATCCTCCAAAGTGGTGAAAGGCGTTCTAATGATCAAACCCAAGGGGTGACTAAGGTTTAGGAATGTTGTAAATGACCATGCTAGACATCTTCTAAAGTCTTGCGGAATTCCGTTAAGTTTTGATAGGTTTTTTTTAATTATTAAATTTTTCCATTAATTGGAAATTTTAATTATTTTTGATGTAAAATGTAAAAATTTGGTCCTTGAGGATTTTGTATAGGGGTGTGGGTACTCAAATCAAATGGAAAGTGACCCCCTACACCCATGGACCAAGTTCCAGCTCATTTGGACAAGTTTTGCTAGGTCATTGTCCATGAGGAGTCCAAGTCGGTCAAAAGTCAGCAAATAATTGGCTAAATTATAAAAGCCAAAAATTGTGAAAATGTCTAAAGTCATGAGAGAGAGTGGGGAAATGATTTCTAATGTATTTCCTAAGTTGGGAAAGTGATTTTCCACTTAAAAAATCCCCCCATGCCAAGCCAACAACCAAAAGTGTGTCTCCCTAGTGAAAAGTGCACCCCCCCCTTCCTCGTGAACTTACAGAAAAGTGAAAAATTAAAGTGAAAAAATGTCTAAAACCCTAATTTCGCCCTTCTTATAGCCTAACCTCATGTTTGACAAGTCAAAAGGTGTTTTCCCCCTTCACATCTCACCCCTCAAACCCTAACTCACTACCAAAACCCTAAAAGTGTCTCTTCCTTGACTTTGTCTATCTCTCTTGGATGTGCGACACTTGTAATTCATCAAAGAGGGGTCTTTCCTCTCTCCAAAGTATAAAAGAATGCCTACCCCTCCTCATTTCTACATCTATTCTCACAATAACTGTATTATGTCGAAATCTCTCCCATCTCTCCCTCATTCTCTCTCATTTTCTCTCATGATTCTTGGTGCCATTGGGAAAATCTTCTCTTATGTAATAAAATAGAAGCTTTGGAGGATTTCTTATGTCTCTTGGAGCCATTGTTTGTAATGTATGAGGTAATATTGTTGCAATCTATTTCTTTTGCAGTTCCTTGCTTGCATTTTACTTGAAGACCCAAGCAAAGTATTTTGTTTGGGATAGATTAGTAGTAGTCTTACTATTGATCTTTGTGAGGTGTTTCTAATTAATTTAGAAAGTATTTTACAAGTTGTTAGATCACTCTCACCTTCTTTTGTATTTTGTAGCAAGGGTTTACAAAAATATGTAGGTTACCAAAGGCTTGGAGGAGTTGATTTCAGATTTGGAAATCCATCTTTTTCAGCCACCCAAAGCTCTTCTATTTTCTGTTTTTATTTTCAGCCATTTATATATCAGTTTTAGCTTTATTTCCTTAAAAGTCTGCAATCTAATCTTTCATTTTTATGTTCTGAAATTTTTGTCTAATTATTTCTGTTCATTATTATAATCTGAAATAATATTTTCCAAGTCATTTTAGCAATTTTCAGGAAGAATATCTTGTTGTTTTTTTGCAGGTTAGAAGAGGATTTCTGCATCTTTTTGGCCCCAAGACACTCAAGGAGACATCCAAGGGTCTTGGTACCAAACCCTCTTCTCTACTTCACTTTCTAAACAATTGTAAGCAACCCAAGAGAGTCTCTTGGGCTTGCATTCTCTCCACTTTAATTTCTATTCTGTAAAGTGTAAATAATCTTTGTATTTTTTCCCACACCTTACAAAGAGATTGGCTATGCCATCCATGCAATATCGTGAAGACTAGGTTTAGATTTAATTTTCTGCATCTCTTTAACTTTACCCACCTTGGCCAAAACCGGTAGGCTTGTCCTCCATCTTGTGCCATTGTTGTGAGGTTGTACTTTATTTTTCAAGTCATTTAAAATTTATTTCGCCCACACCTTGCAAAGAGATTGGCCTAGCCATCCATGCAATATCRTGAAGGCTAGTCTAAATTTTATTTTGTACAAAGTAATCAAACTTGTGCCCCRCCTTTGCCMYRTATTYCCTCCCCTTGCCACTTTGTGGATCTTGGGTARCTAAGAAAGGGCAAAGGATTGAGARGYTAGACTAATTAGGCACCCAAATTCATATTGCTTCTACCACCAAAAARGGTGACTTGGGAGGCTACAAGGGGTTGAAGTCGTGGACGATTTCACGACACTACGTGTCCTCCTTGCTTGAACGCCCAAGCATTCYGGATTTGACCTGTGGAACYARGGAAGGACCTTGTTTKTCCTTCTTCTTGAGCACCCAACACTTCMTTTTGGTTGAAGGGATAGGGAWTTGGGGTAGTCACATAGTTTAGGCTTGTATCTCTCACACTTTAATTCCCCCTAATTCAAGAGAGACTTAAAATTTATTAAAATCAACCTACACACTACTTTCACAACACTTGCACTTTCAAGTTCAGTTATCTTTCTTTCCAAGTTGTGCCATTTTATCTTCAAGCAATTTACTTTCCATGCATTTTAACTTTCCAAGCATTTTCAATTTCAAGCTATCTCTTTCATTGTGAATATTTACATGTATTGATGCATCATTGTTTATTGGGTTGAAAGTATTCTTTCATTTTGAAATAGTTGTTTAAAACTAGAAGTCATTTCGTTGTTAAAATCATTGTGTAAGTAGTTCATGTTGTATTTCATTTTGTAGATATATTTTGTAATTGTGTAAGTAAACTTTGGGTATATTTTAGGCACTGGTCTGTTTATTTTATTGTAAAGAAAAAGGTTTTGTTTGTCATTTAAAAGTTGCATCATTGCATTTGCTGCCTTTCATTGGGTTGGGTTTCTTAACAAATTAATTCATTTAACTCCTAGATCATTAATCAAACTTCACATAGTTTAATAGGGTCTACCCCCCTTGGCTTCCCTAGGAGTGAGCCTAGACGGAAGAAGTCTAGATCGAGGTGACAGTGGGTCTGGACTTAAGCTTGTGCCTCCAAGGACACACCAAGTGGGTTGGAGACTTCTCCATATTTGTAAGTGTGTATAAGGATGGTAACACCCCAACGTTTCCATTTTTTGAGGGCTTGTTTCCTACCGTCCCGGTTTCGGAAACTTAGAAACGTTTCCCCGTTTCGTGCAACTTAGGTGCAAACCCTTGAGGGGGATGCACGAACATGGTACAAATCCCTCCCTATTGCATCCATCAATGGATGGGATTCCTTCAAAAGGAAATTCACATAGAAGTGGGGGCACAAGAAGGATAGTACATTTCTGCTGTCAGAATTTACTTCAATCCACAAGAATGAGAATGAAACGGTGCCCGAGTTCAATAATCGGTTCACCAAAATTCATACAAGATTCCTCAACCTGTATGCCCCTATGATGAGATTGCTTTAGTTTATTATATAAAATTATAAATGTTTTTGACGAGTCTTTTAATTTTTTGCTCGGGGAAAAGAACATACAAAACTTGGAGGCTTCTCTTAAGCTCGAAAAGAACATCATCACAGCTAAGAAGATCTTCCCAAGTTCTTCCCGTTTATTTGATCCATAGCAAAGATCACTTCAAGAACCAAAGAAAGAGGATGGCAATGAAACTGGTTAAGTACCAGCAAAATTTGTCGATTTATTGCAGGATTTAAGCAATAAAATGATCAAAATTGAAAAAAACTTGCAAAATCAGCAAGCTGCCCCAATAAATCAGCGATCTTTTCCACCGAGATAGCCCCCTCCAAGGAGGCCTTTCTAGCAAGAAAAGAGGGTTGAAACATCAAAACCTGCAGTGCCTATGTCTGGCAATAATTTTGTGGTTTCCCCTCTTCCAATCACTATTGCAAGGCATGTGAATTACCTCATAGTGAAGAGGGCTGCAGGTATTTTCCCAAATAGCCTATTTGTTCATCCAAGGGCAACCAGAAGACACTTCTGAACAGCAGAGAAGATACTTTGAACATGCTATCCCTGGATGATGAAGATAACAGCCCATATGTGTATCAAGTTTATAGAAAGAAATAGAGTAATCAGCCAAGGATTTTTTCCTTAAATTCAGGGAAATTGGAGGCATGTCAGAGCACCATGATTCCAACCAGTATGATTGTCCCTAAGAGTTAGATGGCAGCATCTAAAATCAGCAAATCACAGTCAAAGGCAGCAACTATGGTCGCTGAAATAACAAAGACACACACAAGGAGAAAAAAGGTACCAAATAACCCCCAAGCAAAGCAACCTGTATCACAAAATAACACTCAGCACGTGGCTACTCTAGATCAGCCTGATCCATTGCTTCTACATAATTTGAATTTCTGTTTAGTAAATGAATTGGAAAATATTAAAATTTCAGTACCAATGCAAGAGCTTCTTCGTCTGCCCAGACAAAAAAGTGCCATCCAGGATTTTGGGATTGGATGGTTTCATTGATCCATCAAATGATCATCAACATGTATACTTAGGTATGAATAATATTGATGAACCCCCTCCCTCCCTTTTACATTTTTTTGTTGGTTAATGGTTTGTTCTTAGAAATTGCATGCTAGATTGAGCTTCAACTAATGTCATGACTCTTGAGGTCATGAATGAACTAGGGTTAACAATTTCTAGGCCATATGGAAATGTCCAGGAGATGGACTCAAGAGAAGTACAGGCTTGCCGGATCATTAAAGGATATGAGATTTGTTTGCAAGAATATCCAGATAGAGCCCTGAGTATGGATGTTGTGGTGATTGGTTGCCTTACTAAGTGGGGCATGCTTTTATCTAGAAAGTGGGCAGAAATTGCAAGAGGTTGTATCCAGATGGACTGGTCACATGTTAATATTCCAGTGGCATCGAGTTACAAGGTGAAGTTGTTCCGAGAGAGAAAAATGTTGAAGATCCAAAGATATTGGACAACAAACCTTTGTAACCTAAGTTATCTAAGCTAGACTTGAGTGCATATGTGGTGATGGAGGAGCCTGAACAACCAGTTGTACCACCTAAGCTTGTTCATGAGAGTTTCTCAAATAGTTTGTGGACTATGAACTTTGATGATGCATGATCCAGATCGAGAGCAGGTGCAGGTGTTGTTTTCACATCCCCCTCAAGTAATATTTTTCCATTTTTGTTTCAATTGGAGTTTGATTGCACTAATAATATGGCTGAGTATGAAGCCTTGTTGTTAGGTCTTGAGCAAGGCAAAAAATGGGAATAAAGTTATGAAAAGTACTGGGGGATTCCGAGCTTGTGGTCAATCAAGTGGAGGATTTATGAGAGACAAAGAACCCCAAGGCTTAAGAGATACTGGGAAGCAGTTTGGGATGAAATTGAATGCTTTCTAGCATCTTCTATTACTGCTGCCCCAAAGTCTCAAAATTAGCTTTCAGACTCCATGGCATCATCAGCCGCTTGTTTTCAACCATGCACGGTTGTACCTCATACTCTATATTTGGTTGAGGCGATATTCCAATGAAAGATATGTTTAATTTTTTAAATTGCAATAACGACTTTTTATCTCACTTGGTTGATGAAGTGCAGGAGGGTGATCCCCCACTGGTCCAATTGCAGACCAATAGGATCCCAAGAGGTTTAGTTCCATTATAAAAGTTGTTTGATAAATCTAATGTATTCAAAGGAACTAATAAATCAAATTTGGATGAATAGGTGATTGAGCTATACATTGGTTCCAAAGAGTCCCTGAACTTAGTTGGTTGAGGTTGTAATTAGGGGGAAAAGAAGAAGTTGGAGGCTTTGTTACGTGAGTATAAAGATGTGTTTGCATCGTCTTACGAGGAGTTGAAAATGTATGATCCACAAGCAATCAAGCATGCAATCCCACTGAAGAAAGATGCTAAGCCTTTTAGACAGAACTAGAGGCATATGAACCCAAAAATAGCTTCGGTCATACAGCAGGAATTATAGAAGCTCTTGAAAGATCACATTATCACTCCTATCAGGTATTCAAATTGGGTTGTCAATGTGGTTCCAATTAGGAAGAAGAATGGAGAGTTCTGGATTTGAATCGATTTTAGGAACCGCAACCTTGCATCTCTCAAAGATAACTACCCTCTTCCTACCTTCTTCCTAGCATGGAACATGTTCTGTAGACAGTAACAGGATTAGGGATGTTGTATATGTTAGACAGATTCTCTTGTTACAATCAGGTAGGGGTATCTGATAAGGATAGGTATAAAACTGCTTTCGCTACCCCTTGGGAAACTTATGCATATGTGTGAATGCCTTTTGGGTTAATGAATATCAATACCACTTTCCAACGTGCTATGGACTTTGTTTTCTCTGATTTTTTGTACAAATCCATTGTAATATACCGAGATGATATTACTGTTTTTCAAAGAATAGGGATGATCATATTGAGCACTTACGAAATATTTTTGATAGGTGTAGGTCCTTGGGCATATCGCTTAATTAAAAAGAAGTCTATTCTAGAAGTCTTTGAAGGCAATCTTTTGGGACACATAGTCTCAAAAGGAGTAAGAATTGATCCTGAAAGGGTGAAAGGTATTCAGGAAATCCCTTTGTCTAAGACAAAACAAGCCATCCAACTTTTCTTTGGCCGTATTAATTTTGTTAGGCACTTTATCCTTAATTTTGCAGAAATTGTAAGGACCATCTAACATGATAAAGAAAAACCATGACTTAAAATGGAGTGAAGAAGCAAAGAAAGCCTTTGCAGATATCAAGCAAACTCTGTGTCAAGCTCCAGTTCTAGTTAGTCCAAACTATCGTAAGGATTCTCAATTGTTTTCCTTTGCCTTTGATTATACCATGGTTGTTGTTTTGTTGCAAAAAGATCAGCAAGTGAGCAAACAGACAATTGCTTTCCTGAGCAAGGCAATTGAAGGGGCAGAGTAAACAAGCTTATGCCTTGGTGAAGGCACTTAAGTACTTTCATGATTACTTTTCGAACACTAGAATTGTGACCTACGTTCCTCATCCCATGGTCAAAGTCATACTTTTGTAGCAGGAGTGCAGTGAAACAAGGGGTAGGTGGATCACCAAGATCAAAGAGTATGACCTTGAAATAAAGCCAACTAAGTTAGCATGTGTAATGTCCCCATTTTCAGGTTCCCCTGTTCTGCAGTTGGAGATGACTTCCAAGGCTTGTGTCAGCCTAGACAGAGGGGTGAGGTTATGTTATCAGTGAGCTATGAGGATTTGGAGGAGTTATAGGAAGATTTGGAGGAGTTATAGGAGTTGTGTCCATTTACCATCTTTCATCATCGGGATCACTTCCGCATAGTTAGATCTTGGTTCCGTGGCATTCTAACGATTCCCGTAATTTGGGAGTATTATTGAGCATAATGTAATTAAAAGCACTAAAGGTGTTATTTGGATCATACTATTTGAGAGGACACCTTAGTGTAATAGCTCGTTGGAACCGGGACGAAAAGATCCAAAGGTTGGGATGATGAGGAAGGGACTTTAGCCTCCGGAAATGTCTTAAAAGCAGATTAATCGCTTTCCGACATTAAAAGGGGGTTAAAAAGGTAAGTAACTTTAAGATTAATAGTTACTTAAATATTAGTAAAAGTGACTTTTAATATTTTAAGTGAAAATTAAAAGGGGAATGAGAGTCATGTGGATTAAGTCAAAGAGGAAAGATCTAGAAGGGGCATCGAAGAAATATAAGAGAGGTAGTGCTTCACTTTGCTCATTATATTTTGGAATTGATCTCTTGTTGGAGTGCTCTTGTGAGCCAAGGTTTTTGTTGGGTTTTAGCATAAACTCTTCCATTGTGATTTGGTTTCGGTGGTGCAATATCCACCCTAGCTAGACAAGGAGGAGGATCCATCTGGGATCTTCATTGGAGCTTCATCTTGTGGTTTGTCTTCAGTTTAGAGGTGTAGCGACTTGCTTAGGAGGCTCGTGGGGCTCTTTGGAGGTGGTCGTGGCATCTTCCAGGTTTTTGGTTGAGCAATGTGTGTTTAGTTGATGTATAGCAGCTGCCATAGCAACCATTAGAACTTGTTATTGTTGTGTTCGGAGTTCCATTCATAATAAAAATACTCCATGTTGTCTCTTTTATTTCATGTATACTTGGATTGCATCCAATGTGTTTGATGGAAGTCTATTAGTGGTATGTATGCAAATTGTTTGTAGAAAGTTGTCAACCAAGTTTTTGGCATAAGAACATATGTAATGCAAATTGTTTGACAAAAGCACACAACCAAAAACAACACAATTACACAAATATCAGAATATCCCAACCTAGCTCACTTGGGGATATTACAGCGTGTGGCCGGGTTGGCCAAGTTGATGGCTGGGAGTAGCCTTGGTATGGTGGAGAGGGCCACCATGGAGAATCCACGGACCACAACCAATTGGTCAAGTATATGCAATATTATCTTCTTTAGAACAACATGATTGGTATTTTAGCATTGTTTATTATTTGAAGAATTTATCATGTGTGGTCAAGGGTTGGCCAAGTTGAGGGTTGAGAGTAGCCTTGGTATGGTGGAGAGGGCCACCATGGAGAATCCACAACCAATTGGTCAAGTAAATGCAATATTATCTTCTTTAGAACAACATGATTGGTATTCTAGCATTGTTTATTATTTGAAGAATTTATCATGTCTTGTTGACCTTGACGAGTCGCAGAAACAATCTCTTAAGCTTCATGTGACTAAGTATTGTTTGATGCAGGGAGGACTTGGATGGAGAAACCCAAATGGGGTTATCCTCAGATGTGTTGATCCAATCGAACCAGAGATCTTTTGCAGGAGTTGCATGTAGGTTTATATGGAGGACATTTTCCAGCCAAGACCATTGCACAAAATATCATGCCTGTTGGGTATTACATGCCCACAATATTTGCAGATACACATGCCTATGTCTGTGCATGCAATCCTTGCCAGATATTTGAAAGGAAGTAGAGATTGCCAGCATTGCTCCTTGATCCAATTATACTGCAATCCCCTTTTCAACAATGGGGGCTTGATTTTATCGACAAGTTCCATAGAACTCTAGCAATGGGTTCACTTGGATACTTACATCCACTAATTATTTCATTAGGTGGGTTGATGCAATGTCGTTGAAGATTTCTTCCAATGCAGCTATTGTCAGGTTTTTGGAAGAAAATAGTCACATAGCGTGGGGTACCGAGTAAGATTACTATCGATAACACTAGTGTTTTCCAATCAACAGAGTTGATGACCTTTTGTTCCCAGTATAGCATCACTTTGACTCATTAATGATTAGCCAACTCTTATCCATAAGGGAATGGTCTAGCGAAATCCAATAACAAGAACTATTAGTTTTTCGGGTTACTCTGAAAGTGTTTACACCATGTTTGGGGTGCTTCATGAGATTTGGGGTACATGGTGTATGTTCAACCATTGGATGGTCCAAGATGGATTGGCTCATGGGAGATGGTCTGTGATGGATCTACACAGTGCATACAACTTGCTCAGAAATTGGTTGACCTCAATTAGGTGTTGGCCCGATATTCTTCCCTTGGGCATTTGAGTTCTCTTGACAGTTTGGTGGACGCCCTTCATGATGGCCACGTGGAGGGCTCACTCACTTGGGAGAATTCCCTACTTGAGAGGAGTGTTGTGCATCTTGGAGTAGGGTATCAGGCCCACGGCATGCGTTTGCTCGGATTCATGTTCGAAGGCATGGAGTTGGCTCGGGGATGCCTAAGTTGTGACATGTTCTTGCAAGGGGCTGCTAACCCAATGGAGTCCATTGCTTAGGAGGATTGATGGAGTTTATGGAGGCTTGTGACGAAGACAAGTGGATTTACTTTGTGTAGCTACATCATCTTGGAGCCCTTATTGTGTACGACATGACCTTGGAGCATGACACATGTACTTTGAAGAGGAGCACTTTACTTGTGTTGGCCTACATGTGCTCATTGTAGGTTGCTAGTAAGGGCTTGGGCCCACATTGTATTGTTCGCCTCCCTTACCTCTCATATATATAGAGGAAGGAGAGAGTTCTTTCATCATCATTAACATTTGTACTCTTTTCATTGTACTTAGATTTTTGGAGGAAGTCGCTAGGATTTCCTCATGAACCCTAGGTGGAGTTATGAAGTCTAGAGGAGATGTCTTTGTTGGAGCTTGATCCTTTTGAGTTTCTAGGGTTTACTCTTGTGAAGAAGACATTGGTGATGATCACTCTTTTCTCTCTTTGATCTTCTTATGTACTTGGTCTTCTTGGAGTATCTTGGAGCATATTGCGGGTCTAGGGTTAGGGTTTATCCCTTAGAGGTTTGATTAGGGCTTTGTGATCAAACCCTAGGGTATCATTGGTGGAGAAGAAGAAGAGAAGAGGATGTCCTTCCTTGGAGGATGTGTTGGAGTGATTCTTGCATATTGGAGCTCCTTGGTTGAGCTGGGGTTTTCATTGTTTTCCCAGCAAGGGTTCTAGAGAGCTAGTGGGTTTGTACTAGCCTTGAGAGAGGGCTATGGTATGTACTTGAACTTCATCTTGAGCATATTAATGAAGTTTTCAGCTGTCCAAAACTTGTGCAATTTCCAGATTTAACTTCCAACCATATATGTTCTTCATGTATCGTTATTTACAGCTATATATGTCTTGACGATTTGACATAAGTAAAAGGACAACTTGTTGAGTGATTTGACATAAGTAAAAGGACAACTTGTTGAGTGATTTGACATCATCATAGAGGAATTTAAGGGCTCTTTTGTGACTGCTATATCTGTTGTTTTACCATTGTTATAACTGCAATAAAAGCAAATTTTCAGATATGGTTTATGTGTGGTAAGTTCCCTAAAGGGCTGAAATTTATCAAGATAGTTTGGTATCTTTTCTCCTTGATTTCCTAGAAGATTGGGCTGTTAGAAAGTGAAATATTAAATCTTTTTTGCTATTTTTTATACTCTATTTCATAATAGCCCTAAGGTTGAAAATCCACAAGGTTAAGATCCAAAAAACCTCTGTCAAAGAGCTGAAATTTTTGTTTTGCATTAAACATTGAGATAGCAATTTTTTGCCAGAAATTTCATCATGGTATAAGAGCTTCTTGTGGCTAAGATCACTCTAGAGTGAGAGGAAGCTTGTATTTCAGCTGAGGATTACATTGGAGAGGTGATTGAACTTGATGAGGTTGTTGGGTCTGATACCCTACGATGCTTGAGATGAGCACTTGTACCTGTAGGAGGTTTGATGGGTTTCTCTCGTGATAAGAGATGATGGAGCTATTGCATTGATGGTTGTTATGGATGTACTTTCAACTGGTGTGATGCCTAGGAGGATCTGTGATAGGTGGTTGATTTGTTCCAAAGATTGTCAATGATAGGTGGTAGATCTATGTGATCATTCACTTGTATGGTTTATTTTCAACAGATGAGATGCCTAGGAAGACCTGCAATAGTTGACAAATTTGTTCTTGTTGATGCCAATGTTTTTCACCTGTGATAGGTGGAGGATCTTCTTCATATTGCATATTTTTCAAGATGGATATGGATTTGGTCTCTTGCTTGTCCTCTAACATTGCATCAAGTGTTGGATGGTACCTAGATAGTGGAGCTTTGAGACACATGACATATGACATATCTTTATTCAGCAAGATTCAGGTGCAACTGGGAGGCATGAGCGTGGAGATTGGTGATGACGACACTTATTCTATCAGAGGAGTTGGCTCCATTTCTTTTCAAATGCCTTCAAGTGATGTTCTTGAGCTGAGTGATATTCTTTTTGTTCTTGGTTTGAGGAAGAACCTTCTTTCAATGTCGTGTACACAGATGTATAGTGGAGAGTTGCATTTGAGGGACAACAACACCATCAGTGACTATAGGTCTCTCTTGTCCAGGGACTGGCTAGAGGGGTGAGAGAGGGCGGCCTTTACAAGTTACTTGTTGATCCAGTGGCACTTTTACATTCCAATGGGAAGATTGATGAGCCTCCTAGCTTTGAGGAGGCACTTTCATGGCAAGATGTCATGGAGATGGGTTCAAAACCTATTATAGATGTTATGATAGCATCTTGTGTTGATGGATACAGTGATACTTCTACAGCCTACAGGATCAATATTCCAACATCGTGGGAAACTGTGGTGAGTAGAGATGTGATATTTGATGAGGATGTGAGATCTTTTAGTTCATGGGATTCTCCTTCAGTGATTGAGGAGAATGTGGAGGTTGTTCCAAAGACTAATTCAAAGACTCGATATGAGTCAAATTCAAAGAGAGAAGAGGTGAGATTGGGTGTGGATATGCCCTCAGCTACTCCAACACACGGGATACCAAGATGGCTCACTCAAACATTGCAGGATGCTCAAGAGCATGTAGGAGTGCCTAGATATTCAATGTGGGAAAGTATACCTCCTAGGAGATATGCTAGTCATGTTGCATTGTTTTCTTTCGCCAATGAGACTTCCAATTATTCATTGGAGGAGAGGGGTGACACCTAAATAGAGGATGTCGCTAAGATTGATTCCAAGTTTGCAACCGATGGAAGTATTATAGAGTACAAGGATAAGGTTGATGGATTCTCTTAGATAGAGGGAGTTTCCCTTGGATTCTCTCTGACAGAGGGAGTTGACCATGATGTTATTCTTGCTTCAAGATTCTCTCGAGATGAGGGAGTTGACCTAGTTCACGTTGGTTCAGTTTCCATAGAATTAGAGGTACATGAGAGAGATTCTCATGTTGACAGGTTGTTGATGGCCTTGCATAGGTTGTCATCTATACCATGAGCTTTGTATTCCAGGATCAAGGAGTTGACTTGTGTAGATTTTTCTCTTTGTGACTTTGATAGATGTGATCCACCTGTCTTCATATTGTATGGAGATGTGATTATCTTTATAGGAAGTCCTAAATAGCTCATGATGTGGTGTATATTGATTTTGGCCTATGATGGTGACTTGAAGGGTGATGGAGTTTCGCAGGTTGCTCTTATTCCAAGATTATGTCCCTTCATATTCATAGATGGTCATTATTCTTTAAAGGATCAAAATGTTGTGATAGCATGGATGACAAAATCTTTACAGGAGATAGTGGTTGATTCCAGGACCACTACCAATATAGATTTGTAGGTAGCAGGTTTAGTGGAGTTGCAGAGGGAGTCGACAGGTATCAATGTAAACACTTTCCTCATAAAGAGGGAGTGTTAGTTTTACGGGTTACTCCGAAAGTGTTTACACCATGTTTGGGGAGATTCATGAGATCCAGGGTACATTGTGTATGTTTATCCCCTAGATGGTCCGAAATGGATTGGTGCATGGGAGATGGTATGTGATGGATTTGCACAGTGGAGACAGCTTGTCCAAAGATTGTTTGACCTCAATTAGGTGTTGGCTTGGTGTTCTTCCCTTAGGCGTTGGATTTCTCTTGACATTTTGGTGGATGCCCTTCATGATAGCCACGTGGAGAGTTCACTTAGAGAATGCCCTACTTGGGAGGAGGGACATTGTGCATCCTGGTGGAGGGAATCAGGCCATAGATGGCATGGGTTTCCTTGGGTTCACGTTCAGAGGCTTGTAGTTGGCTCAAGGAAACCTAGGCTATGATAGTGTTCTTGCAAGGGGATACAGACATGGACTTACCTTTTGTAGCTACATCATCTTGGAGCCCTTGTGTATGACATCACCCTGGAGCATGATACATGTACTTTGGAGTGGAACTACTTTGGGGTGTGTTATCCCCTAGCCTAGGGATAACTAAGGAGATTATGTCTCGAGGCCCACAGGTCCTAGACATGGAGTACCGAGAGCCATATTGACTTGAGCCTGGCCCTGGAGGGCCCATCCTTCTTCTTCAGCGCCTCCATCATGTCAGCACCAGCAGCATCCATCCCATCAGCCTAGTCCTAAAGCAACAGTGGGTCTTGCTCCATGAGGTAATGAGTTTGGGTATCATGGTATGTGTCACTTTGATTCTCAAAACATTTGAATATGTGCATTTAATTCTCTTTTGTTCATGACGTGTGCTTGGACTTTATGTTTTTTTACTTGTCCATACCTGGGGGGATCACAGAATGCCCTAGCAAGTTGTTTCCCTTAGGAGTGAGTTGCCACAGGGTGGGTTCATAAAAGGCCATCGTTCGTTCCCACCATACTTATCACTTTTCATCATCTTCCCACTCATCTATCCCCTGCATTGGTTCGGGCATTGGGTTTTCCAAGCTAGTTAAGGGTTGTACCTTGTTTTGTGGGAAGAAAGGTCTAAAGGCCCAAAGGGTAAAAGTAGTTGGCAAAAGATAAAGCCAAAAGAAGAAGACCTTCAGATGCTTCGCCCAGGGATCCCCGAGAAAGCAATAGAAGGCTTCTCAATAAGAAAAAAGAGGAACCCATAAAATAAGTAAACTCAAGACCTAGTTGGAGGATAGGGGGTCTCATCACGAGCCAACCTATTAGGTCCATGGGCATGTAGCGGTATGACACTACCATCCAGCTGGTCACCACGCCAGGGTAGTGGCTCTTGGTAGCATAGCCAAGAGAAAGGGGGTCTCATCACGAGCCAGCCTTCTCATCTCCATGAAATGCTTGTGGGTAACACTGACACCACTGGTCACCACGCCAGGGCAGTGTCCCCCAACTATTCTCTTGAAAGAAAAAGCAATAAGACAAAGAGCAAAAAAGGCATTGAATGGGCTAGGAAGCATTTGCATCCAGAACAAGGTGCAGCTCACCCTCTTCAAAGGCACCCACAGGCAAGCCCTACATTTCCCTGTCATCACTGCACCCCTTGCCCAAACATCCCCATGCCATCTCATGCACTTACATGACCTAGATTGGTCTTCACCTAGGGACACCGCACACTTAAGGAGAATTAGCCCAATAGGATGTTCTAAGACCCTCTCCAAACCTGGCTTGTAGAATAGCATAACGTCTTTGAGCACTTGTCTGGGAAAAGGGGGGTTTTATGCACATGTTTGGGTAACTTGATTATTAGATGTGATTGACATTGCTATGATCCCTGTGACTTATGAGCCCATGGAGGGCGTACTTGTTGTTGTTGCAGAGCCACACCCGACAGACTGGTTCATATGGGGAGATGATTAACTCAAACCTCCATAGGGCTAAAATCCCACCAGATGGATGCTGAGACCCCAGCCAGGGGCAGACATATACTAGAGGCTTGTACCGGAGAGAGAGGAGGACGTTCCACCAGAGACAGCTTGGCAGGCCTGGACCCAGGGGAGTCTTTTCCTCCCACCATGATTTTGGCCCTTGAAGGCCCTTGACTTCATCATTCAGAGCCTTGACGTCACCTAGTTGAGGTGTCCAGCTTGAAGACAGTTTGGTTTGGCACGTGTGGCAGTTCCTGAGGGGTTTTGAGCCCCAATGTTTCACTTGGAGGGCTAGCATCATTGTGCTAGGGCCCTACCATTGTAGCACTCTAGCATCATTTTGCTTTATCAAGTCGTTATTTACTTCATCCTTGAGCTAAAGAAGAAGGAAAACCACTAGGGCCTAGGGTTACCTACTTCCTAGTAGTCGTTTTCCTCCTAGGGTTTAGTGATTGAGGCCTTGGGTTACCAACACCTCAATCATTGTCCCTCTTGTCTCTAGTTCACACATTATCATTTGATTCCTTCAAGATTGTCACTGCTAAAAGTGACTCCATTAACCCTAAAGACACTGATCTTGACCTCCTATTTGATTGATTGCTGAAATCAACCCTTAAATCTTTTACCTCAAGCAACCTACTAACCTTTCCTAACCCTAGATTAGACTAATTCACTAACCTTCTTGTTGTTGTTACAAAAGAAAGCTACAGCCAATTATTACACCAGTAAAATCTCTTAAGAGCAATTGCAAAAGTTGATTTTTACATTTCCTATTTAGCTTCTGACAAGTGCTAGTATACTGCTATTGTTGATTATCATTTTTGGTCATTGTGAAGCCTAATTTAGGGCATTAATTGTGAAGCTATTGTCATATATACATTGCTATTATAGATTTTTGTTTGCTTCATCTTTTATCAACTTATTGCTTTCATTGACAAGTCCAAAGTTTTACAAAGCACTAACATCAAATTGTACTCGCAAAAATAGTGTTTTCTTGTTTCTTTGTTCTGGGCAAGTACACTCAAACATAATATTGCTTCACTTGCTAAAACTTTGGGACTTTCTAATCAGTGTGACTTGTGAGAAGGGATATCTTTTCTTGATACTTCAACCTTTGCCTTCTCTAACCCCCAGGTCATCGGGGACGTCTCCACTGGGCTATCATCCCTAAATAGAAAGAGGTGTCTTATTAAGGTGACAGTGATAGGACAACCTCCTGTTACGCCAATTTGCCCTCCTTTAGCCTTTTCCTTTGGGACAAGTACAAATTCCGCGATAACAGGGTGGAGCATTTCATTTGTGTTGGCCTACATGTACTCATTGTCAGTTGTTTGTAAGGATTTGGGCCCACATTGTAATGTTGTCCTCCCTTATCTCTCGTATATATAAAGGAAGGAGAGAGTCCTTTCATCATCATTACCATTTGTATTTGTTTCTTTGTACATAGCTTCTTGGAGAAAGTCACTAGGGTTTCATCGTGAACCTTAGGTGGAGTTCTGAAATCTAGAGGAGATGTCTTTGTTGGAGCTTGATCCTTGTGAGTTTCTAGGGTTTACTCTTGTGAAGAAGACATTGGTGATCACTCTTCTCTCTCTCTTGGATCTTCTAATGTACTTAGTCTTCTTGGAGTATCTTGGAGCATCTTGCAGGTCTAGGGTTAGGGTTTATCCCTTGGAAGTTTGAGATTAGGGTTTTGTGATTAAACCCAAGGGCATCTTTGGTGGAGAAGAAGTGAAGAGGACGTCTTGCCTTGGAGGATGTGTTGGAGTGATTCTTGCATATTGGAGCTCCTTGGCTGAGTTGGGGTTTTCATTGTTTTCCCTAGCTAGGGTTCACGACAGCTAGTGGGTTTGTAGTATGTACTAGCCTTGAGAGAGGGCTATGGTATGTACTTGAACTTCATCTTGAGCATATTAATGAAGTTTTCAGCTGTCCAATACTTGTGCAATTTCCAGATTTAAGTTTCGGCCATATATCTTCTTCATGTATTGTTATTTATAGCTATTTACGTCTTGGTGGTTTGACATTAGTAAAAGGGCAACTTGTTGAATGATTTGACATCATCATAGAGGAATATATGGGCCGTTTTGCTGCTGCTATATCTGTTGTTTAACTTCTGTTAGAACTGCTGTAAAAGTGAATTTTCAGATCTGGTTTATGTGTGATAAGTTGCCCTAGAGGGCTGAAACTTATCAGATGGTAAACGAGGTAAAGTGGTCATGCTACTGAAGCTGCTGTCTTAGCTAGTGCTACTTACTCTCCTGCCTTTGCAATTGGTGTCTTTGCTAATGGTTTTGCTTCCTTGGGTGGTGCTTCTGGAATCGGTTCTGCTTTCACTTGGTCAATTGCTTATGACTAAACTTCGATTGGGGAAACAACTGCTGAGGGTACTTTGACTGGGTGGTAAACTGCCTTTGCAACTTGGTCATTGACTGACTTTGGAACTTCTTTTCAATCTTGATCTGGAACTAGGTAAACCCCTATTGCTGGCACCTTTACTTCTGGGTAAACCGCCGAGTTTGGTACCTTTTCTCTTTGGATTGCCTAGAAAATTGGGTTGTTAGAAAGTGCAACATTGTAGATTTTTCGTTATTGTTTTATACCCCATTTCATAACAACCCTAAAGCTGAAAATTCACAGGGTTAAGATCCAACAAACCTCTAGTCAAAGAGCTGAAATTTTTGTTTTGCATTAAACACTGAGATAGCAATTTTTTGCCAGAAATTTCATCATGGTATCAAAGCTTCTTGTGGCTGAGATCACTCTAGAGTAAGAGGGAGCTTGTGTTTCAGCTGAGGATTACCTGGGAGAGGTGATTGACCTTGTTGAGGTTGTTGGGTGTGATACCCTAGGATGCTTGAGATGAACACTTGTACCTGTGAGAGGTTTTGATGGGTTCCTCTCGTGATAAGAGATGATGGAGCTACTACATTGATGGCTGTTATGGATGAATTTTCAACTGGTGTGATGCCTAGGAGGACCTGTGATAGGTCGCTGCTTTGTTCCAAAGATTGCCAGTGATAGGTGGTAGATCTATGTGAATATTCATTGGTATGGTTTATTTTCAGCAAGTGAGATGCCCAGGAAGACCTGCGATAGGTGGCTAATTTGCTCCTCTAGATGCCAATGTTTTTCACCTATGACAGGTGGAGAATCTTCTTCATATTGCAAATTTTCCAAGATGGATATGGATTTGGTCTCTTGCTTGTCCTCTAACATTGTGTCAAGTGTTGCATGGTATGTGGGTAGTGGATCTTCGACACACATAACATATGACATGTCTTTATTCAACAAGATTCAAGGGCAAGAGGGATGCATGAGCGTAGAACTTGGTGATGACAGCACTTACCCTATGAGAGGAGTTGGCTCCATTTCTTTTCAAATTCCTTCAAGTGATGTTCTTGAGCTGAGTGATATTCTTTTTGTTCTTGGTTTGAGGAAGAACCTTCTTTAAGTGTCGTGTACAACAAATGTATAGTGGAGAGTTGCATTTGAGAGACAGTAGTGCACCATCAGTGATTGTAGGTCTCGCTAGTCCAGGGACTTTGGCTAGGGGGGTGAGAGAGGGTGGCCTTTACAAGTTACTTGTTGATCTAGTGGCACTTTTACATTCCAGTGGGAAGCAGGATGTCATGGAGATAGATTCAAGACCTATTATAGATGTTATGATAGTATCCTATGTTGATGGATAGTGATACAGTTATGCTTCTACAGCTTACAAAATCGATATTCCAACCTAGTGGGAGACTGTGGTGAGCAGAGATGTGATATTTGATGAGGATGTGAGATCTTTTGGTTCACAGGATTCTCCTTCAGTGATTGAGGAGAATGTGGAGGTTGTTCCAAATTCAAAGACTCGAGATGAGTCAAACTCAAAGACTCGAGATGAGTCAAATTCAGAGAGAAATGAGGTGCGATTGCGGGTGGATATGCCCTCAACTACTCCAACACGCAAGAGACCAAGATGGCTCACTCAAACATTGCAGGAGGCTCAAGAGCATGTAGAAGTGCCCAAATCTTCAATGAGGGAAAAAATACCTCCTAGGAGATATGCTAGTCATGTCGCATTGTTTTCTTCCATCCATGAGGCTTCCAGTTGTTCAATGGAGGAGAGATGTGATACCTTAATGGAGGATGATGTTGAGATTTGATGCAGGAGCATCGTCAGCGAGCACACGTGGCATGAAAACTTAGCGCCTGGGGACCATTTCGAAATCTGAAACGCTGGGAGTTACTGCGAATCTTTTGGCGCTGATTGGAAAAACGGAAGAAGATCAAGCGCTTGGAAGCTGATGATCACGAGTGATCTGGGAGTTTCACTCCTAGCCTTGAATGTAACGGAACTTAGGTAGCAGTTAGGTTTTCATTTCGAGTAGACGAGTAGTCGGGGGGAACCCTAAGGACCCTCTGAGATAAATAGAGGTTTTGTACGCCCAAATGAGGCTGCTGCGAGTTAGTAGGAAACTTCTGATTTTTTAGTTGTTGTTTGATCATAGTTGTAGCCATTTACTTTTGAATGAATATAACAGAAGAAAATTGATCCAAATGTATAGTGTTGTTACTATTTGCAATTCCCTGTTATTTTTATTTTCATGAATGAATGAGTTTTCGTTTCGAGTATCTGAAACTGTAAGATGTTAGTATAAGTTTCAATTGTTCTCTTCTGTAAGTTATGCAAGGAGTGCATGTAAGAGAGTCGTTTTTTACTTGAAGCTCATAAGAGATAGCCTGGAACTTTTGTATGCAGAGTGTGCATGCTAAGCGCAATGAGTGCGCGTAGAGGCGAACTTGTTTCAAGTTTGAAAGCTCAGGAGATCGAGCGCAAATTGTGCCAAGAGGGCACCAGAAAGTCTTTTGAGAGACGCAGAAGGGTCGAGTCCCTTAGAAATTGAGTAAGTTGAAAACTCAGGGAGAACAAGTGCAAGCTTGCACGCAGAGCACAAGTGTGCGCCAGGGTGAAGTCAAAGTCCATTGACGAAAGCTCAGAAGGGATAGTGCTTTCCAGAAGTGTAGACGAGGTCCAAGAGACGGACTCGTAGGAGGAACAAAGGGCGAGGCCTTTGGATACTTAGAAATTCTTCTAAGTCAGAGGAAGTCGGAAGCTCAAGAGGGAGAGCGACAGTGGTCGTTGGATCACCAATGCAAAGGACCAACAACCGTCCAATCAAATCAAGGTGCATGAGCCTTAGCGTTTCGCACACGCAAGAGCGGGCACTTGCCAAAGTTCCGAAGTCCCGAAGTAATTTGGGACCGTCCGATCGTCCGAAGTAAATCTCAACTGTCCGAAGGAAATCTCAAGCATCGGTTCGTCCGAAGTAGATCTGAATCCTCAAATCTGAAGAACAGTTGGTGTGAATCTATGGATCCCGAATAAAGACCCGAAGTAAACGTCAATCGTCCGATCGAGAGGGCAGGTGGCATAAATCCGTGGGCTCCGGGTAAAAACCTGAAGTAAATATCAACCGCCCGATTCGGGAGAATTAGATCTGAATCGTTGGTTTGAAAGAGGCAGATCTCAGTCGTCGGTCCAGAAGCACCATCAAGATCATAAAATCGATGATCACACTCGATTGCGGGGCCAAAAAGTGCCCGGACATTAAAATTTTGAGGGCGGGCCGCAATCGAAACCACAGTATCAGTGAAGAGGTACGTGGCAGCTGGAGGTAAATTGCGGGGAGAAAAGCGGTTGATACCAAACCACTCTTGGGCGCACCCACAATCGTTCGCTTACGCAAGGACGTAGCCCGAGGTCACATGCGACAGGGAGCTAACGAGAAGAGAGCTCGCGCCTGAAACATGAGAGTTCAGTCACACGAAGAAGGAGGTCGCAGGTGCCATAGAACCTGCAACAGAGAACCGAAAGGACCTGTGGTGATTCGTAAGTGAGACCATCAAGGTCTCAGAAAGCCAATTCGGCTCGGAGTTGAAGATCCTTGACCGGGAGGTCGCGTAACCCTTAGAAGAGAAAGGGGGGGTTGCATCAAGCGGTATCAAAGTTGAATTTTGCTTGCAAATGGCAGGCAAAGGAGAGGAGACAAAAGAACTCGAAGTTGTACTCTGTGTGTGACAGACAGTCAACACAATGCCACCGAGGAGACGAGTGGAGCCACCTTTAGCCAATCGGACTGTAGAAAGGGAAATGCGAGAGCTTCGTGCAAGATTAGAGGCGATGGAGGCAGCGCAGAGAAGGGCACCTGATGCTGGAGACATCAGCGATGCAGAGAGTGAAGAAGTAGAAGTCGAAGAAGTTGCAGGAGAGAATGTTACCGAAGAACGCTTGCTGAGAGCAGTTGTTAGATTGGGAGCCAGAGCCAAGATAGAGGTCCCAATGTATGAAGGCAATTTGGATGCTGATGAGCTGTTGGATTGGATAAGATCCATGGACAAATATTTCGACTATGAAGATGTCGATGAAGAGAAGAGGATGAGACATGTTGTCACCAGAATAAAAGGTCATGCAGCACTGTGGTGGGATGAACTGTAGGCTGAGAGGAGAAGCAAAGGCAAACAGAAGATAAAGAATTGGGACAGAATGGTAGCCAAGCTGAAGGCTAAATTCATGCCCAAAGATTATCAGATCAATTTGTTCAGGAAGCTGCAGAACCTGAGGAGAAGGGTATGACAGTTAAGAAGTACACAGAGGAGTTCTACAAGCTGAACATCAGAACTGGACAAAGAGAGAAAGATGAAGAAAAAGTTGCCACGTATATAAATGGCCTAAGGTATGAAATCCAGGATGAGATCAGCATGATGTCAATAAGGACAGTGGAGGATGCTTAGCAGTTTGCACTGAAGGCAGAGGAGAAGTTGACTAGAAAACAAAGCCAGCGAGGCAGAGGTAAAAGCCCAGTCCCGAACAAAGGCAAGGGAGTTGCCCATGACAAAGCACATAAATCCAAAGACAAGACTGAGAAACCACATAGTCACTCGGAAAGAGGAGGAAGTTCCCGAGGAAGACAAGATGGTGGAAGAAGTTTTTCTAGAGAAAGAGGAAGAAGCAAAGGAGAAGTAAGGTGCTATGCCTGTGGAAAGACAGGGCACATGTCTTGGGAATGTCCTGAGAAAAAGAAAGAAGGAGGAGGTGAAGCTCACATTTCGGAAGCACAAGAAGGAATG
The DNA here is from genome assembly GCA_009831015.1 of Picea engelmannii. Taxonomy (NCBI): domain Eukaryota; kingdom Viridiplantae; phylum Streptophyta; class Pinopsida; order Pinales; family Pinaceae; genus Picea; species Picea engelmannii. The sequence continues at coordinate 22,609 of ML840029.1, read as the reverse complement.
TTGAAGCAAAAGGAGCAGAGGATGGAACATCCCTAATGTTGAGAAAGGTTCTCTTAAAACCAGAGGCAGAAGTTGAAAAGTCAGTGCAAAGGAACAGGGTCTTCAGGACAACTTGCAAGACTAAAGACAGAGTATGCAAGATGATAATTGACAATGGGAGCACTGATAACTTAATATCCACAGAGATGGTGGAGAAATTGGAGCTGGAGACAACTGCACATCTGAAGCCATACAAAGTCTCATGGTTACAGAAAGGACACCAGTTAATGGTTATTAAACAATGCTTGGTTGAATTTAAGCTAGGAGGATATAGAGATGAAATTCTATGTGATGTAATTCCCATGGATGTATGCCATATTTTGTTGGGAAGACCATGGCAGTTTGACAGTAATGTCATTCATGATGGGAGAAAGAATACATACACCTTGGAGAAGAATGGTAGGACACACATGTTGTTGTCGATAGAGGAGAAGAAAGTGAAAGAGGAAGCCAGCACAAGCATACTTCTCATGAGTGGGAAGGAGCTCCTGAAAGAAGTTAAGAAAGAACAGGAGATGCAGTTTGTTATGGTGAGGAAACCCAGAGTTATCCTTACAAGTACTTCGATAGATGATTTGCCTGAAGAAGTTCAAGAATTGTTGGATAATTTTGCTGACATAGTAGTGGATGAGCTGCCTAACTCATTGCCACCCATCAGAAGTATCAACCATCATATTGATTTGATACCAAGAGCAAGTCTGCCAAAGCAAGCAACATACAAACTAACACCTCGAGAGAATGAGGAGGTAAAGAACCAAGTCCAGGAATTGTTAAACAAGGGTTTGGTCAGAGAGAGCTTGAATCCATGTGCAGTACCAACTGTGTTGAGTCCAAAGAAGGATGAAGGATGGAGAATGTGTACAGACTCAAGAGCCATTAACAAGATCACCATCATGTATAGATTTCCTTTGCCAAGAATGGATGACTTAATGGATTGTTTAAGTGGAGCAAATTTCTTCTCTAAGATAGATTTGAAAAGTGGATATATCATATCACCAGAGAAGGATGAGAGAAGGTGATGAGTGGAAAATAGCCTTTAAGACAAATGAAGGTTTGTATGAGTGGCTTGTTATGCCATTTGGCTTAACAAATGCCCCGAGTACTTTTATGAGGTTGATGAATGAAACACTGAAAGATTTCATTGGCAAGTTTGTGGTTGTGTATCTGGACGATATACTGATCTTTAGCAGGACTAAAGAGGAGCATTTGAGACACCTGACACTAGTGATGAGGAGACTACAGCAGGAGAAGCTATTGATAAATCTGAAGAAGTCCTCTTTTATGAAGACAGAACTCATTTACTTGGGTTTTGTGATCTCTTCAAATAAATTGAAGATGGATCCAGAGAAGGTGAAAGCAATCAAAGAATGGCCATCACCAAGGAGTATGTTTGAGGTAAGAAGCTTCCATGGATTAGAAAGTTTCTATAGGAAGTTCATCAGATATTTCAGTGGAATTTGTGCACCAATGATGGATACAGTGAAGAAGAAGCACAAGTCTTTTAAATGGACAGAGGAGGTTGAGAGGAGCTTCAATATACTGAAGGAGAAAATAACAGAATGACCAATTCCGATCTTACCAAATTTTGGAAAGACATTTCAAGTGAGATGTGATGCAAGTGGAGTTGCAAGTGGAGCAGTTTTGAGCTAGGATAATAGACCGGTTTCCTATTTCAGTGAGAAGCTGAATGAGACCAAGAGAAAATACTCCACATATGATAAGGAGTTTTATGCCATAATTCAAGCCTTGAAGAAATGGAGACATTACCTTGTTCCATAGGAATTTGTCTTGTATAGCCACAACCAAGCTTTACAATTCATAACCAAACAGGAAAAATTGAATCAGAGGCATGCAAAGTGGATTGAATTTATACAGAATTTCACTTTTGTCATAAAACATATTGTTGGGAATGCTAACAAAGTTGTTGATGCATTGAGCAGGAAATGTTTGATTTTGCAGGAGTTTCAGGTGAAGACCTTAGGGTTTGAACACCTTAAGGATATGTATCGTGATGCTCCAGACTTCAAGGAAGCATACGAAGCATGTGCAAATCCTATGCTGAGAGACAGAAGCCAGTGGACAGAGTATATGATTCAAGAGGGATTGTTGTTCAAGGGAAATCAGTTGTGCATACCAAAATGCTCAATGAGGGATAACCTTTTGAAGGAAAAGCATAGTGGGGGATTGGTTGGACATTTCGGCCATGATAAGACATTTACACAGTTGAGTAGTTCATACCATTGGCCAGGTATGAGAAAAGAAGTGATAAAGTTTGTGAACAGATGCAGAATCTGCCAACATGCAAAAGGAAAAAGATAGAACACTGGATTGTATCAACCATTGCCAATACTGGAGAGGCCTTGGGATGCAATAAGCATGGATTTTGTGTTGGGACTGCCAAGAACGCAAAGAGGATGTGATTCCATATTCGTAGTGGTGGATAGGTTTTCAAAGATGGCACACTTTATCCCATGCCAGAAGACCAGTGATGCAACAGATGTTGCAAATCTGTTTTTCAAGTAAGTTATGAGACTTTACAGACTACCTAGAAGCATTGTCTCAGACAGAGACACTAAATTTGTTGGTCAATTTTGGAGAACACTGTGGAAGAAATTGGGGACAGATTTGTCCTTCAGCTCAGCTTATCACCCTCAGACAGATGGGCAGACTGAGGTGGTAAACAGAAGTTTGGGAAACTTATTGAGGAGTCCGGTCACTGAGCATCATAATCAGTGGGATCGGATTCTGCCACAAGCAGAATTTGCATACAATGACTCACCCAACAGGAGCACTGGAAAGAGCCCATTCCAAATACTGTATGGAATGCAACCCAGGGGAGTATCTGAGTTGAGAGACTTGGAACAGAGCGAGATCAGAAGTGTTGGAGCAGAAGATTTTGCTGCAGAAATGCAAAGCTCCATAACCAAATCAGAGGACAATTGTAGAACTCTAACCAAGAGTACAAGCTCAAAGTTGATCAACATTGCAGAGAACTTCAATTTGAAGTAGGAGATCAAGTTCTGGCACATCTCAAGAAAGAAAGGTTCCCTAGGGGAACATATAAGAAGCTGAAGATGAAGAAGATAGGGCCATGTAAGATATTAAGGAAGTTTGGTGTAAACGCCTATGAGATTGAGCTTCCATATGATGTGGGCATATCACCCATATTCAACGTTTCAGACCTGTACCCTTACAGGGAATATGACTTAGAGGGATCAGAAGTTCAAGAGAAGATTCTGTGGGAGAAACAAATGCCTATAGCAGAAAAACCACAGATGGAGAAGATCATTGATCACAGGATTAGCAAGAAGACCAGGAGGAAGACCCATCTTGAATATCTGGTCAAGTGGAAGGGACACCCAATAGAAGATGCCAGTTGAGAAAATGAAGCTGATATCCAGAAGCATGAAAAGTCGGTGCCAATGTTTTAAAAACCGAAACCGGTACCGGAACCGATCGAGGGTCCAACATAACCGGAACCGGAACCAGTAATGAACCGGTCGAACCGGTTTCAATGAACCGGTTTTTTAAAAATAACATAAAATATTTAAATTTTAACGAAAAAAATATATTTTTAAGATTTTAAATCATGTTTCCAAAGCATTAGAGACAATTAGAGACAACATATCCAAAGTATGCTCATGAATATATCAAAACGACACCAAGTGCAATACATATCAAGAGATCGGAACATAAATACATAATCAATGAGGCTCTAAATGGCCTCAACAACATCAAATAACATACTAAGTTAGTCACTGATACTATAGGTGGGAATGCCAATGAAAAATACAAAATAGCCATAGGGTAGATACTAGAACCGTAGATGGAAGAATCTCATAGCTCATGAGTCGTGACTGTCAGTAGTCCT
>ML840027.1:9453-42361 GCA_009831015.1 Picea engelmannii | reverse complement strand
ATCATCAAGGAAACAGATGAAGAGGTGACTTGACCATGGACAAGGGAAAAGTTAGGGTCTTTAGATATTCTTTTGAAGACACAACTTCTCTCAACAAGTTATTCAACTCTTGAAACTTTTTCCTGAAATCTTTTACTGCTTATTTTTCATATATATACTATTTATTTTTTTTTTTTAAATTGAAAGGTGAATATTAGTAAATCAAAAAATTACTATCTTATGCATTTACATTTTTGGGGACCTTTAAAACTGAGTTTTCGGGCCAGAAATTCATACCTTGGTAGTTCTTTGTATTTTCAGCCAAACAGATTGTTAGTGTATCCTAATCATTTTTTGGGAGGCATTTAACATGAGTATCCATGTATGTCACCTTTCGATATTTGTAGTCTCCTGGTTTATCAACAACTCTCCTGCAAATAAGATAAACATGATAACTGTCAGGAATTCTAGTAAATCAGAAAATTTATTATTACAAATTTGACCTATTTTGTACATATATTTTTTATATTTTCATTTCAAAAATGAGTTTTTGTATTTACAGTAAAAAATAAAACTTACCTAATGAAATATAAATATAAACAAGTCACAAAAACAAAACGGTATGTACAAAGAGAGTTCAGAAAAATATTACTGCATGAAGTGCTTAAGATACCGCCCATTGACAAGGGCATTAAGAATCTTTCCATCGAGATTTTCTAATAAAAAAACATGTTTTCCTTCAAAGGCTGAAATCTTGTACGGACCGCTCCATATTTGATCAAACTTGCCATGTTTACCGACATCTTCCTTCCTAGCTTCCCATTTTAGGACCAAATCACCAGGGAGGAATTATCTGTCTTTAGATTTTTGGTCAAATAAAGCTTTCATATTATCTTGATATCTCTGTAATTTTTCATCTACTTCGGCCCTATTTTGATGAACTTCAATCAGCTAGTTTATCCTACTGGTAATGTCATTCGGTTCTTCATTTGAGTCTCGCCATAGTTTCATTACTGGCAGTGCTAGATTTATTGGCAAAATGACGTCAGTACCATATACCATATGAAATGGAGACATCCCAATTGACCTTTTGGTACCTATCTTTAAATGTATATTTTAAATTCACATACCATGCTTTCTTATTTTCAGTCAAAACCTTCTTAATTATAGTAATCAGACTTTTGTTAGATGACTCAGCTAGACCGTTACCCTATGGATAGTAAGTCGTGGAGTGTCCTAGCACAATATTATATTTTTGGCAAAACCTTATCATGGCCATGTACTTGAAGGCCTTAGCATTATCAGTCACTATTTTTCGAGGATAGCCAAATCTGGATAAAATATTTTCCTCCAAAAAACTGATCACTACCAAGTCAGTTGCATTTCTCGTAGGAATAGCTTCCACCCATTTGGTGAAATAATTTGTAGCAGTTAGAATCCATTTGTGTTGAGTGCTCGAGTGTGGATGAATTTCTCCAATAAAATCAAGACCCCATTGCTGAAATGGAGCTTGATTTTTAACTGGAACTAAAGGTGAAGTTGGGACTTTCTGCTTGCTTGTAAACAACTGACAAGGATTATCTGTGAATAATTTGGGCCAGTAATACCCGGCTCTTAGGATCTTATAAGTCATTTCCCACCAAGCATGGTGTCCTCCGCACACTCCCTCATGGAATTCATTTATAACTTTTTTTGTTTCGGTTTCTACTAAGCATCTCAGTAGGAAACCAAGGGGGTCCTTCCAATATAACTTACCATCTATAATACAATATTTTATAGCATGCAATTTCAATTTCCTAGCCTTAGATGGGGTTAATTCAATAGGGCATTGAAGGGTTAGTAAATAAGAGACAATATCGTGGTACCACACTGAAGAAGAGAATTTGGGTATAATTTTTGTTGTGGACGCAGCAACATCGAGTTCATCTATCTCAAAAATTCCTTTGTTTTCTTGCATATGGTTTATCCCGAGTTATTTCAAATTTTATTCATCCATCAATTTAGCTAAACCCTGACCTTTAATAAGCTTAGTTGGTTTAACTTCTAAGTCAAATTCCTGGATTTTGGCTAACCATCTGCCTCTCCTTCTGTCACGGTCAGGCTGAACCAGTATATCCTTAACAGAACTTGTAGGCACATAAGCAATGATCTTTGAGTGCAGTACGTAAGTTATGAAGGCTTTGAGAGATTTCACCATTGCATAATCTTGTTTTTCCAATATGTCATATTTCAATTCATCGTCTCTGAGACTTTTACTAAAAAATTCAATAGGATGCTCAAAACCCTCATCATTTTTGTGTAACAATATAGTTGCAATAGTGTGTTCAGAGGCAAAAGAAAAAATCAGAAATTCCTTTGTATAATCTAGGCTCACCAGAACTGGTGCTTCACTTATCACTCTCTTGATATGTTGAAATGACGCTTTGGCTTCATTTGTCCACTTCACCTTGTTGTCTTTCTTAAGCATATATGTAATCAGTTTTATGATTTCAACAAAGTTAGGGATGAGTCTTCTCAAGAAAATTGTTTTTCCTAAAAAAGATTGAATATCTCTTACATTTATAGGAATATTTATAGTATATATTTCCTCGATCCTTTTCGGGGTGATTTTGATTCCATCCCTAGACACTATATGACCCAAGAGTTTACCTTCTTGCATTGTGAAATGATATTTCTTGGGATTTAGTGACAAACCAAATTTGCGACATTTCTCGAAAGTTTGCTTGAGGTGTACTAAATGTTATGCATCAGATTTAGAAAAAACAGTTAGATCATCAAGGTAAATAACAAAAAACTTATCTCTTTTGCCAACAAAGGCGATATCCATAGCTCGTTGGAAGGTTTCTCCTCCATTCATTAAATCGAAAGGCATTTTCTCATACATAAAGGTACCCCAAGGGGTAGTGAACGTAATTTTTTCTTTGTCATCTTGATGCACTGCAATTTGATTGTAGCCTGAAAATCCATCAATCATAGACATTATGTTAGCTCTGACTACTTTCTCTAAAACGTGACCCATCTTAGGCAATGGATAATTTTCCTTAAGCGATGATCGGTTTAGATTTCTAAAATCTACACACAGTCTGATTTCACCATTTTTCTTTCTTACTGGGACTAAATTTGCTACCCACTCAGAGTATCTCAGTGGGATGATGATCTTGGCATCCAAGAGTTTCTTCACTTCTTTCTCTATTACTCGAAGCAGCATGGGGTTTCTCTGCCTGAGCTTCTTCCTAAAAGGTTTGACACCTTGTTTCAAATGGATTTTATGTTCCATTATAGTAGTGTCATAAGTTCTCAATTCGTCGTAGGACCAAGAAAAAACATATTTATACTATCTAAGAAAATCGACACACTTAATTTTAATTTCAGGAGAAAGATACTTAGATAATTTTACCAATCTAAGATCTTCGTTAGTACCTATATCACAATCTTCAACCTCTTCTGGTTGAGGCTGTAAAGTGGATTTCACAAGGATGTCATCATGATTAAATAACCTTTCTAAGGGGATCATGCCTTTGGGGATCTGATTATTTTTCAATACAAGTATGCGATGATTTGCAATTTTGTCTTTAAACTCTTGGGGATCTTCCCCTTCCAACATGATCCAAGTGGGATCATTCTGATTTTTTTGGTCGACATATGTTTCGGCGAACTCATCTACTGTTTCTAAAAAAAATTGAGTTGTTCATCATCCTCAAAAACTTTCCAATGTTTAATTTTATTCAGTATCAAGGGCCTATGTCTCATATCTATATGGTATTTAAGTTTGAAAACTGTTGGATATGTGAAGGTCGAGGCTTCTTTAGATAGCGAATCATCTTGTTGATTTTCATCCCTAGGGATGTAATGAACTTTAATTGATGAAAATAAGTTTTCAATCATATCCCATGCCAAAGAGCCATCAAAGGATAGAGATCATCCAAAGAGCCATTGAAGAAATCATATCAACATCCTCAGGTATGTAGTTGTATATATTATTTGTCATGAATGAAATTGTAGGAGGAAGGAACCTTTACTGAAGTCATGGATCCATAGGGATCTCAGTACATTCATAGAAACAACATACTCAAAGTAAAGACTCCAGGTTTGATTGTTGTAATTATCATTCCTCTAACCTGTATTTCTAAAAAATTTCTACATTACAAATAGGTGTTGTAGCTATTACAATATTCCTTAAAATGTTTTGATTCTAGAGATGTACTCACTATTCTCCTTTAGGAGATATTCTTGTGTTGGTTCTTTTTGTTTTGTTGTTCCAGATAGGTTAACAAGAAAAGAAGATGTTTATCCTTCAGAGGGAGTCACTTCACTCAAAAGGAGCCAAAACCAATTGAGAAAGAAGAAGAATAGAACCATCATTGAGATAACCAATGCTACAAAGCATGATCATAATCTTTCTAGGATTCCATGGGAAGAAGAATGCATGACACAGTATATGTGCAAAACAAGAGTCTTCACCAGACTTTGAAAAAAATAACTCCCAAAGAAGTCTTCACTGGAATGAAGCCTGAGATTGAGCACTTCAGTTTATTTGGGTGCCCAATGTATTTTCATGTACCCAAAGAGAACAATTCCAAGATATATCCTTTAGGACGAAAGGATACAATGAATCTTCAAATACATCCCTAGTCAGAGACAGATTAAGACAAGTAGAGACGTTTTCCTTGAAGAAGAGACCATTTTTCAAAGACCCAGAGAATCTCAGATGGAGATTGATAGTGAGACAACACCTTCTCCCCCTTCATCAATTCAGAGGGAGATAGTCATTACATTAGGTTATCCAGTTTATCCCGTTGATATGTTCAGAGATATTGTAGTAGGGAATAAAATGCCTACCTAGACTCACTCTACAAGAGGCAGAGAAACATACAATCCTATCAAGGAAAATTCCGAGAAAGCAAAAGAGATTTTCGAGCTATCCTTCAGTCATGAGCCACTTCATTGATGCTAATACACCTTGTCTTAGATAAGCAACAAGAGAAATGGTATAGCAAGATTCCATAACAGAAGAATACCAGTATATCTTAAAAGAATGAAGCATAAGATATTATTCAAGGACCAGAAAGGGAAGTTTGTGGTAACTTCTAGGTGGATCTATATGATCAAGCATGCAGCTAATAAAAGTGTCAAGAAATACAAAAAGAGATCTATAGCCAGAGGTTTCTCACAAACAGATGGAGTTGCCTATGATTAGACACTTGATCCATTGAATCCGATACACCTCCATCCGTACCTCCATCCATGAGTTGGAAACTATATCAGATAGATAGATTCTTGATAAGTTTGGATTTCAGCAAGAGTGTTGTTGATCCAAACCTATATCATTATTGTATTGGTGATGAGAGCATGATCCTGATGACTTATTCAGAAAGTGTTGTTGTTACTGTAGAAATATATGAGGTCCTATGAGGCTGCCACCTAAGGTCTGTCCTTGACCTTAGTGTGGCTCTAAGTTTCAACTGTATGGTTGTCTTCTCTTGCTATTTTAGGATAGAAAACAATCATCCCACTTTCTGCTCAATGTTTTGAAGGATAAGTGCTCTTTTAAGGTTCCCTTGCAAGTGTTTTCTTATCTCAATGTTAGCACATGCAATATAACTTAAACAATTTGACACAGGTATTTTTGGTCAACATGACCCTGGATAAAACCCCCCTGGGGAAAACCGGTTTGGGATATATGTCTATATAATGATGATAAAAGAAAGAGATACAATAAGTAATACAATACAATGGAACATGTATACATACCAATATCCTCACAAGCCTTTCCACGAGATCCAGAAAGAGATGTTCCCAAATGCATGTGCGCCCTCTACCTTTGTTGCTCTCTACACTGAAGTGAAGCGCTCTAGCTCCTCTTTGACCCAATGAAGAAATCCCTCAACAGGAATGTGCTCTCATGTGCTACCTCTCTAATGAAACTGTCAAAACTCGATTCCTCCAAGAAGATATGCTACCGGGTAGTTGTCAACCCACTCCACAGGTGCGCCCTCCTCCTAGCAGATATGATCACCATAAAATAACAGAGGCCAAAGTTGGATATCTCTCACCATGAAAGCATGCGCCCTCCCTCTAGCCGCCTCATGCAACTAACCTCATCTCAAGGCTCCACGTCCTCCTCTCCTAGTGATAAAATGAAGGATACAAGTGCACCTCCTCTCCTAGATGCACCCCTCATCCATATAAAATGCTCCCTCCAAGAAATAGAAGCTAACACTCCATGGATATTCTCTCCATGCAAGCTCAAAGTAGCAAGATCTTCCTCCTCAATCTCTCAAACCCTCATCAAGTGCGCCCTCTCCCTCCTTGAGAAATGTGCCCTCCTCTCTTATCCAAAACTCACAAGTGAAGAATGAATCTCAAAAGTATACTATACCCTCCTTTAGCCTCCTTTGGCCAAGCCCTAAAAGATCAATGGCCTAGATCCAATCTAGCCAAGTCTAATCAATGGGTGAGATCTCATCCAAAAATCTCACTAAGGAAACCCACTTTCCTTAGTTTCTTTATGTCTGTTAATTCACCCACATTGTGAATTAATTGTCACTTTAATGATTAAGTGACATATTTCACTTTTGACTTAAATCTCCTAAGTCAAAGTGAAATTAGAATCATAAAGTAAAGTACAAGGGTAATAGTATTACCCTTTGTGCTTAGAGAATCATAAGCACATGGGGACCACTTTCCAAGGTACCCAAATCCCAACACTCCCTCTTACCGAGGAAAGTGCTCGTCACCACCAATATCGTCCCTATTGTGAACATGGTTGCCTCCTGGCATATGCTAGGTGAGTATGGTTGTACCCTAATCACTGAAAGTGGACTATGTCAGAGATCTACTCAATTTTTGTGATCTATAAATGGCACAAACTCTCCAACTATCCAAGATCACCTGGATCTCGGTATCACACCGAAGATATCCACCTTGGTCTCCCACCAAGGATTTCCACCTACTCTTGGCCTCTTACCAAGAGTCTCCCCCTCTTGGTCTCTCACCAAGAGTCATGAACTTGGCCTCTCACCAAGTCACCTCCACCTGAAGTGGATCCAGAACCTGATTTGCCCGTTTCAGAAGCTATGTGAGGCTCAAGCCTCCGTGGTTCCTTGTTTCTCCTCCTCATCGATCTCTGATGCACTAAAGTTGTAGCACCAACTCTCTGTCTACACGGTTGCTCTGAAACTATAGCTATATTGGGTCGACCAGTCACCCACTCTGAAGATGTCTAGGGACACTGAGTCTCATCTCCCTCTAAATCATTGTTGTGAGTCAGTGAGTCCTCATCAACTTTGTCTCCCCATATAGTGCTAGATGGTGTAATAGCATACAAGGTAGTCACGAATGCACACTCTCATGAAAATTGATCACTGAACTCTATCTCCTTTTTTGTCGTTGCTGACACATCCTGCTTCTTCTTCTTCTTGGGACATTGTCCTACATAGTGACCCATCTCTCCACAAGCAAAGAATCTCATTATTCTCATGTATCTCCTCTTCCCACTGATGTTGTTGCTCTCTCCTCCCTGTGGTGGGGCCCCAAACTTGGGATCCTACCAACCTCCACGAGCGGTCTTCTTCTTGCCCTTTGTCCAAAGAGAAAGTTCCTCAACACCCGAAACTGACTTTTGTTGTTGTCCAGAAGCCTCGACTGCAAGCCTAATCTCCTCCTGGACGAAGTCATCCCACATCCTCTCCCATGTAGGCATGACCTCCATGGAAACAATTCCCTGTACAAATGGACCCCAAGGTTTGGTGAAGCTATTCATAGCTTTCCTCACCAAAGAGTTAGGGTTCACAACCTCTCCGACGATTGCAAGCTCGTCTCTGATATGTGTGTATCTACCAAGGAATGAACTAACTGACTCATCCTCGAGCATGTGAATTCCCTTGAGTCGGTCATGAACAACCATCTTTCGATTCTCATTAGATATCTCGTACAAATTTCACAGAGATGCCCACATATCGAATGCACAAGTCTTCCCAGCCAAGTGGGGAATAATGTGATCTCTCACAGCATCACAAATGATCCTCTTTTCCTTGTTTTTCCTCCTCCTGAAGTCTGCCACCAAGATGGGAACAGTGACAGGAATGGTAGGAACAACTTCCTTGACTATGTCCCATAGCTCGAGGTCCTCTAAGACAAAGAACATCCTCGCCTTCCAAGGTGACCAATTTTTGGCCTCGTCTAGCTTGTCCTCCACATGCATATGAGATACCACCATGTATTTCACATTGCGCTCACTCTGATTCTCCCAATGCAAAGGAACGTTGCCTCACTCCTGTAAACATAGGTGTGAAAAGAGGAAAGAGAAACCATGACCTCACTCCTAATCAATAGGTGTGAAAAGAGGTCGAACTCTATAGCCTCACTCCTATCCACGCAGGTGTGAAAAGAGGTTGTCCACAAGTGTCAAAAATCAGCCCAACAGATCCGCTCACAACTGTCCACAAACATTGTCAAATGGCTATCCAAAATCTGTCCTGAGATGTCCAACTAGCACTGAATGTGAGGTTCCTTTAGATCTAAAGTTTACCCATTGTTTTGGATTGTAAACTTTCTATCCAAAACAACCAACAAATCTGATATAAAAACTCACAAAAGTTCCCACAAAAGTGCTCCAAAATCAGCAAGTTTAAGCCAACTTTGGCTCTTATACCATGTATAAATATCTGAGGTCCTATGAGGATTCCACCTAAGGTTTGTCCTTCACCTTAGTGTGGCTCTAAGTTTCAACTGTATGGCTTTCTTCTTTTGTTGTTTTAGGACAACAAACACTCATCCCACTTTCTGCTCAATGTTTTAAAGGTTAAGTGCTCTTTTAAGGTGCCCTTACAAGTGTTTTCTTATCTCAATGTTATCACATGCAATATAAATTAAAAAACATAACACTACCTCTATATATTTAACTTTAAAATGTTGATCTACACTTCTAAGCATGCATAAATTTGACACAGGTATTTTTGGTCAACATGACCCTGGATAAAAACCCCCCTGGGGAAAACCAGTTTGGGATATATGTCTATATAATGATGATCAAAGCAAGAGATACAAGAAGTAATACAATACAATGGAACCTGTATACATAACAAGCTCCTCACAAGCCTTGCCACAAGATCTAGAAAGAGATGTGCCCAAACTTAGGTGTGCTCTCTCCCTTTGTTGCTCTCTCCACTAAAGTGAAGTGTTTTATCTCCTCTTTGACCCAATGAAGAAATCCATCCACAGGAATCTACTTTCATGTGCTGCCTCTCCACTGAAACTGTCAGAACTCAATTCCTCCAAGAAGATCTGCTACCAGGTAGTTGTCAATCCACTCCATGGGTGCGCCCTCCTCCTAGAAGATATGATCACCATAAAATAACAGAGGTCAAAACTTGATATCTCTCACCATGAAGGCTTGCACCCTCCCTCTAGCCTCCTCATGCTAGCCTCCTCATGCAACTGACCTCATATCAAGGCTCCAATTCCTCCTCTCCTAGTGATAAAATGAAGGATACAAGTGTGCCTCCTCTCCTAGATGCTCCCATCCTCCATATAAAATGCTCTCTCTAAGAAATAGAAGATCACACTCCATGGATATGCTCTCCATGAAAGCTCAAAGTAGAAAGAGCTTCCTCCTCAAGCTCTCAAGGGTTTCTCTCAAACCCTCATCAAGTGCACCCTCTCCCTCCTTGAGAAATGTGCCCTCCTCTCTTCTCCAAAACTCACAAGTGAAGAATGAATCTCAAAAGTACACTATACCCTCCTTTAGCCTCCTTTGTCCAAGCCCTAAAATATCAATGGCCTAGATCCAATCTAGCCAATTCTAATCAATGGGTGAGATCTCATCCAAAAATCTCACTAAGGAAACTTGCTTTCCTTAGTTGCTTTATGTCTATTAATTCACCCACATTGTGAATTAATTGTCACTTTAATGCTTAAGTGACATATTTCACTTTTGACTTAAATCTCCTAAGTCAAAGTGAAAATAGAATCATAAAGTAAAGTGCAAGGGTAATAGTCTTCCCCCTTTGTGCTTAGAGACTCATAAGCACATGGGGACCACTTTCCAAGGTACCCAAATCCCAACAGTTACAAGTAATCCTTGACTTCTGAATTCGAGATGAAGAATCTGAGTATGATGCACTACTTCTTGGGACAAGAAGTATGACAAATGACCTATAAGATTTTCCTGAGTCAAGGAAAATATACAGTGAAAATATTAAAGAAGTTCAGTATGACAGAATGCAAAATCCACCGTGTTGGATTTAAAGAATAAGATTTATGATGATTCAGACGAGACTGATCCATAGTTGATTGGATCACTATTGTATCTGGTCAACACCAGACTTGATTCATACCATGCAATCAATGTGCCTAGTCATTTTGTGAGTCAACTAACACACACTCACTAGACAAACAACAAAACATGTATTGAGATATATACAACGCACAGTTGGATATGGCCTAAGATATGCCTCCAGTATAAACTTGAGTTTGCAGGATATGTCGATGCAGATTGAGCAGAAAGTACAGTGAACCAAAAAAGCGCATCCAGTTGATGTTCTATCGTGAAGTTTTTCATGGTTTCCTAATGCAGTAGGAAACAAAACTCTGTAGCCTTGAGTACCACAGAGGAAGAGTATATAAGCATCAAGTGTGCGAAGCAATGTGGCTTCACAAGCTTCTGACAGATTTACTTGACCATGAGATGGATCCTATGATGATAACCAAAATTCGTGAATAAATCTCTTTGAGAACCCAGTGTTTCCTGATGGATCAAAATACGATAAGATGAAATATCCTTATTTCTGAGATATGATGTAGAGGAAAATCGTACACATGTAGTACCTTCCTACACATGAGCAGATTGCAAATATCTTCACCAACTTAACTTCATGAAGAATGGCTCCCTAGTTGAAATGGAGTGTCGATAACTCCAGCCAAGACAAAATTCAAAATACATCCGTGTGAGACTTTGCATGATAAAGAATGCCTCCCTAGATGAGAAGGAGTGTTGATGAATGTAGCTATGGGAGACATCCTCCAGCTTACAAACCTGTGAGATGTGGAACATAGCAGCTATGGAAGTCTTTCTCTCAGCTTACAAACCTAAGAGAAATCCCCTAAGAAGGGTATGTGGTTCTTGCCCGAGACAGACCTGGGAACGTAGAGATGACCTCCTCCATTCAAAGAGTTAATAAGAACTCCAAATTATTATCTAGTGGAAAATTGATCTGTTGAGTTAGGATGTGCCTGTGGTTGAGCACAAGATGAACATGTGAAATCCCAAAGTGTTGGGTGCATTGTCATGAGAACAGAAATGAAGATGATGTATTATCCTCCTCTGAGCAGCAGAGTTGGCGAGAAGAATCCAGATGATTCCCCTGTATGTGGCAGTGGGAAATCATATCTATAGAGTGGACATACCTGTGGATGATCACAGGTGAACGTGTGAAGACTTGGTTCTTCTGTGTAATGCAGTGAATCAGAGCTATGACATCCCTATGGATGTGGCCCTAGTGGATGAGCATTAGTGGGTGTATCGGAGCCTTTGCTATATGTTTTTCAAGAGTCATACATGCATGTAATCCTAATAGTTATATAAAGGGTACAGGTCGGCCCCACCTTAATGTGATTAATAATAAATGATAATTAATATTAATATTAATATTAATTATAATAATAATAATAATAATAATATATTATAAAGTGACTTAGAGAGGTCGTACATGTTGATCCAATAGACGCCCTTGTTGATTGGACAAGTCTAACATAAGTAAGGGATGATTCCCCATTATGGAATCAATCTTCCTTGTGAGTTTGGAAATTTTAGCAAACACATCTACTTGGGAAAAGGTGTGAACCTCTCTTGGGCGCTAGTCTTCTAGGGTTTGAAGCACCCTCTTGTGTGCTAAGGCTTATCTTCGTGGAAGTCTTTCTCTTGAAGAATATAGCAAAGGATTTGGTTGTATTTTCTTCCCTTGTTGATAAGGGTTTCCCAGGATACTTCTTTTGTTCTTATGCATGGTGTTTCTTCTTGTGATCTTGGTTGTTGCAACATTATTGTTTATGGTTAAGTGAAATGTTAAAATGAAATGAACTTCATGCTTAACCTAGCTTATGAAAAATCAACATGGCATCAAACCATAGTTCTTGAAGAACCCATTGCAAAAGCTACAAACTTTTATCATCCATCTCTCCTCTTTTCCAGAACTGTACGACCCTCCTAGGGTTTCCAGAAAATTTGTATGGCCTCCTTCTCAGTGGTGATTCAGCCCTTAATACTTGGACATTGGGGATACTTTTGGCATAGAAGAGTACGACATCTTCCAATGCACCTCCAGAGACTCTCAGAGTGACATTTTGAGGATTTTGAATTTTTGGCCCTAGGGTTTCTAGGGTTTCGTTAATTTCTGCAGAAATTTCAAAATTAGGGTTTTTGCAAACCCATTGAAGGATCTCTTCAGCTCACCAGTGTTCTACTATCTTTCAAAGTCTTATTTTTGGCAGTCATAAGTCCAATAAAACCTAAAATTTCTAGCCTAGCCTAACCGTTAGGTTTTCTAGCCTAGTTGACAAAGGGTTGTGAAGAATCTAAAATTATGATGGAAGATAAGGTTGATGGATTAAGCAATTTCAAAGTTCTTGAAAGACAAAACTTCAGAGGAATAATTATTGTGGGTAAGACAAAAGGGTTTACTAGAGACAACTATCAATGAATGGAAGGAAGACGATGTCAATACAAGTAATCCAATCACCTACTCAAGCCCTCACTTTGAAGGGCCACCTTCAAAATAACAAAGATGACAAAATATGACACCATGACTATCTTCTTCATAAAGGTCTCAAAAGATAGAGATCAGCCAAAGAGCCATTGAAGAAATCATATCAGCATACTCAGGTATGCACTTGTATATATTATTTTTCATCAATGCAATTGCAGGAGGAAGGAACCTTTACTGAAGTCATGGATCCAGAGGAATATCAGTACATTCAGAGAAACAACACACACAAAGTAAAGACTCCAGGTTTGGTTGTTGTAAATGTCATTCCTCTAACCTATATTTCTAAAATTTTGCTACATTACAAATACTTGTTGTAGCTGTGACAATATTCCTTAAAATGTTTTGATTCTAGTGATGTACTCACTATTCTCCTTTAGGATATATTCTTGTGTAGGTTGTTTTTTTTTTCTTGTTCCAGATAGGTTAGCAAGAAAAGAAGATTCTTCTCCTTCAGAGGGAGTCACTTCACTCAAAAGGAGCCAAAACCAATTGAGAAAGAAGAATAATAGAACCATCATTGAGACAACCAATGCTACAAATCATGATCAGAATCTTTCTAGGATTCCATGGGAAGAAGCATGCATGACACAGTATATGTGCAGAACAAGAGTCTTCACTAGACTTTGAAAAACATAACTCCCGAAGAAGTCTTCACTATAATGAAGCTTGAGATTGAGCACTTCAGTTTATTTGGGTGCCTAATGTATTTTCATGTACCCAAAGAGAACAATTCCAAGATAGATCCTTTAGGAATAAAGGATACAGTGAATCTTCAAAGACATCCCTAGTCAAAGAAAGATTGAGACAAGCAGAGACGTTGTCCTTGAAGAAGAGACAGTTTTTCAAATACCTAGAGAATCTTAGATGGAGATTGATAGTGAGACAACACCTTCTCCCCCTTCATCAATTCAGAGGGAGACAGTCATTAATTTAGGTTATCTAGTTTCTCCAGTTGATATGTTCAGAGATATTGCAGTAGGGCATAAAATGCCTACCTCGACTCACTCTGCAATAAGAGAACCTTGTCTTAGAGAAGCAATAAGAGAACCGGTATAGAAAGATGCCATAACAGAAGAATACTAGTATATCTTAAAATAATGATGCATAAGATATTATTCAAGGACCAGAAAAGGAAGTCTATGGTAACTTCTAGGTGGATCTATATGATCAATCATACAATTGATGAAAGTGTCAAGAAATACAAAACCATATCTATATCCAGAGTTTTCTCACAAACAGAGGGAGTTGTCTAAGATGAGACACTTGATCCAGTGAACCCTATAAACTTCCATCCGTACCTCCATCCATGTGTTGCAAACTATATCAGATAGATATATTCTTGATAAGTTTGGATTTCAGCAAGAGTGTTGTTGATCCAAACCTATATCATTATTGTATTGGTTACGAGAGCCTGATCCTGATGACTTATCCAAAAAGTGTTTTTGTTACTGTAGAAATATCTGAGGTCCTATGAGGCTTCCACCTAAGGTATGTCCTTCACCTTAGTGGGGCTCTAAGTTTCAACTGTATGCTTGTATTCTTTTTTTGTTTTAGGATAGCAAACAGTCATCCCACTTTCTGCTCAATGTTTTGAAGGTTAAGTGTTGTTTTAAGGTGCCCTTGCAAGTATTTTCTTATCTAAATGTTAGAACATGAAATATAACTTAAAACACATAACACTACCTCTATATATTTAACTTTAAAATGTTGATCTACACTTTTAAGAATGCATAAATTTGACACAGGAATTTTTGGTCAACATGACCTTGGATAAAACACCCTCGGGGAAAACTAGTTTGGGATATATGTCTATATAATTATGATAAAAGAAAGAGATACAATAAGTAATACAATACAATGGAGCCTGTATACATAGCAATATCCTCACAAGCCTTGCCACAAGATCCAGAAAGAGATGTGCCCAAACTCAGGTGTGCTCTCTACCTTTGTTTCTCTCTACACTAAAGTGAAGCACTCTAGCTCCTCTTTGACCCAATGAAGATATCCCTCCATGGGAATGTTCTCTCCTGTGTTGCCTCTCCAATGAAATTGACAGAACTTGATTCCTCCAAGAAGATCTACTACCAGGTAGTTGTCAACCCACTCCATAGGTGCGTCCTCCTCCTCGCAGATATGATAACCATAAAATAACACAGGCCAAAGCTGGATATCTCTCACCATGAAAGTGTTCCCCCTCCCTCTAGCCTACTCATGCAACTGACCTCATATCAAGGCTCCAAGTCCTCCTCTCTTGGTGATAAAATCAGGGATACAAGTGCACCTCCTCTCCTAGATGCGCCCCTCCTCCATATAAAATGCTCCCTCCAAGAAATAGAAGCTAACACTCCATGGATATGCTCTCCATCCAATCTCAAAGTAGCAAGAGATTCCTCCTCAAACTCTCAAGGGTTTGTCTCAAACCCTCATCAAGTGCACCCTCTCCCTCCTTGAGAAATGTGTCCTCCTCTCTTCTCCAAACCACACAAGTGAAGAATGAATCTCAAAAGTATATTATACCCTCCTTTAGCCTCCTTTGGCCAATCCCTAAAAGATCAATGGCCTAGATCCAATCTAGCCAAGTCTAATCAATGGGTGAGATCTCATCCAAAAATATCACTAAGAAAACCCACTTTCCTTAGTTGTTTTATGTCTATTAATTCACCCACATTGTGAATTAATTGTCATTTTAATGCTTAAGTGACATATTTCACTTTTGACTTAAATATCCTAAGTCAAAGTGAAATTAGAATCATAAAGTAAAGTACAAGGGTAATATTCTTCCCCCTTTGTGCTTAGAGAATTATAATCACATGGGGACCACTTTCCAAGGTACCCAAATCCAAACACTCCCTCTTACCAAGGAAAGTGATCGTCACCACCAATATCATCCCTATAGTGGGCATGGTTTCCTCCTAGCATATGCTTGGTGAGTATGGTTGTAGCCTGATCACTAAAAGTGGACTATGTAACAGATCTACTCAATCTGTGTGATCTATAAATGGCACTGACTCTCCAACTATCCAATATCACCTGGATCTCGGTATCACACCGAAGATCTCCACCTTGGTCTCCCACCAAGGATTTACACCTACTCTTGGCCTCTCACCAAGAGTCTCCCTCTCTTGGTCTCTCACCAAGATTCATGAACTTGGCCTCTCGCCAAGTCACCTCCACCTGAAGTGGATCCATAACCTGATCTTCCCATCTCAGAAGCTATGTGAGGCTCAAGCCTCCGTGGTGCCCTATTGCTCATCCTCATCGACCTCTAATGCACTGAAGTTGTAGCACCAACTCTCTATCTACTTGGTTGTTCTAAAACTGTAGCTATACTGGGTGGACCAGTCACCCACTCTGATGATGTCTAGGGACACTAAGTCTCATCTGCCTTTGAATCACTGTTATGAGTCAATCGATCATCATCAACTTTGTCTCCCCATCTAGTGTCAGATGGTGTAATAGAAGACAAGGTAGTCACGAATGCACACTCTCTCACAAACTGATCACTAAACTCTATCTCCTTTGTTGTCGTTTTTGACACATCATGCTTCTTCTTCTTCTTGGGACATTGTCCTACATAGTGACCCATCTCTCCACAAGCAAAGCATCTCACTGTGCTCATGTCTCTCCTCTTCCCACTGTTGTTTATGCTCTCTCCTCCCTATGGTGGGGCCCCAAACTTGGCACCCTGTCGACCTCCATGACCGATCTTCTTCTTGCCCTTTGTCCAAAGAGAAAGGTCCTCAACACCCAAAACTAATTGTTGTTGTGCAGAAGCCTCAAATGCAAGCCTAATCTCCTCCTGGACGAAGTCATCCAACATCCTCTCCCATGTAGGCATGACCTCCATGGCAACAATTCCCCGTACAAATAGACCCCACAGTTTGGTGAAGCTATTCATTGCTTGCCTCACCAAAGAGTTAGGGTTCACAACCTCTCCGACGACTGCAATATTGTCTCTAATATGTGTGTATATACCAAGGAATGAACTAACTGACTCATCCTCGAGCATGTGAATTCCCCTGAGTTGATCATGAAGAACCATCTTCCAGTTCTCATTAGATATCTTGTACAAATTGCACATATATGCCCACATATCGAATGCACAAGTCTTCCCAGTCAAGTGGGGAATAATGTGATCTCTCACAACATCACAAATGATCCTCTTGGCCTTGTTGTTCATCCTCCTGAACTCTGCCACCAAGACGTTAGTAGTGACAGGATTGGCAGGAACAACTACCTCGACTATGTCCCATATCTCGAGGTCCTCTAAGACAAAGAACATCCTCTAGGCGACCAATTTCTAGCCCCAACTAACCTGTCCTCCACACGCATCTGAGATATCGACATGTCTGTCACACTGCGCTCACTTTGATGCTCCCAATGCAAAGGAACCTTGCCTCGCTCCTATCAACATAGGTGTGAAAGAGGAAAGCGAAACCACAACCTCACTCCTAATCAGTAGGTGTGAAAAGAGTTCAAACTCTACAACCTCACTCATGTCCACACAGGTGTGAAAAGAGGTTGTTCACAAGTGTCAAAAATCAGCCCAAAAAACCCGCTCACAACCGTCCACAAACACTATAAACTGGTTGTCCAAAATCTGTCCCGAACTATCCAACTAGCACTGAATGTGAGGTACCTTCAGATCTTAATTTTACCCAATGTTTTGGATTGTAAACTTGTTGTCCAAAATAGCCAATAAATCTGATATAAAAACTCACAAAACTGCCCACAAAAGTGCTCCAAAATCAGCAAGTCTAAGCCACCTTTGGCTCTGATACCATGTAGAAATATCTGAGGTCCTATGAGGTTGATCCGGATTTTATGAGTAGAACAAAATGACTACAGATTATTAACAGGTGCTTAACACAAAATAACAGAGATACAGTAAATCTGGTTTTCTATTCAAGAAGGAAATAAGCTAAAACTGTAAAATGCAGTGGAAACAAGCTTGCTGGAATGGTGGCGACTTATCTCTAAGAAGAGATGCGACAATTGCGCTCATTCACAAGAAGATCATTAAAATGAATATATGAAGGCCTTTTTACAATAAACAGGAATGTCAAAAACCCTATACATCCAAAAATCTAACCCTAGGAGATGAAGCCCCAAAAGTCATGTGGGCCCCATCCGGGTAAGTTAGTACATCAACTTCTCGGGGTCGTAACTTTTGCATACGATCTTTGTTTTAGGTGTATGATAGCCCGTTGGAAAGGAATGGTTGAGGAGATTCATTTTGGGGGTTCAATAATGCCTTCGGATCTTTTTTAGAAGCTTTATCTTGAAAAACCTTCATTTAGGCCCTCAAAATGGCCCCGGAAGTTAAAACTGCTAAAAATAGTAAATTGCCAAAATTGCCAGAAAATTGTTTTGAGCCAGTTGGAAAAGGTGGGTGGTCACCGATAGCCACCTAGATCAGAGGTTTCCACCTAAGGTCTGTCCTTTACCTTAGTGTGGCCCTAATTTTCAACGGTATGGCTATCTTCTTTTGTTGTTTTAGGACAACAAACAGTCATCCCACTTTCTACTCAATGTTTTAAAGGTTAAGTGCTCTTTTAAGGTGCCCTTGCAAGTGTTTTCTTATCTCAATGTTAGAACATGAAATATAACTTAAAACACATAACACTACCTCTATATATTTAACTTTAAAATGTTGATCTACACTTCTAAGCATGCATAAATTTGACACAGGTATTTTTGGTCAACATGACCCTGGATAAACCCCACCCCCCAGGAAACCCAGTTTGGGATATATGTCTATATAATGATGATCAAAGTAAGAGATACAACAACTAATACAATACAATGGAACCTGTATACATAGCAACCTCCTCACAAGCCTTTCCACAAGATCCAGAAAGAGATGTGCCCAAACTCAAGTGCGCCCTCTCCCTTTGTTGCTCTCTAAACTGAAGTGAAGTGCTCTAGCTCCTCTTTGACCCAATGAAGAAATCCCTCCATGGGAATGTGCTCTCTTGTGCTGCCTCTCCATTGAAACTATCAGAACTCAATTCCTCCAAACCAATATGCTACCAGGTAGTTGTCAACCTAGTCCACAAGTGTGCCCTCCTCCAAGCATATATGATCACCATTAAATAACAGAGGTCAAAGATGGATATCTCTCACCATGAAATCACATGCCCTCCCTCTAGCCTCCTCATGCAACTAACCTCATCTCAACGCTCCAAGTCCTCCTCTCCTAGTGAGCAAATGAAGGATACAAGTGCACCTCCTCTCCTAGATGCACCCGTCCTCCATATAAAATTCTCCCTCCAAGAAATAGAAGCTAACACTCCATGGATATGTTCTCCATGCAAGATCAAAGTAGCAATATCTTCCTCCTTAATCTCTCAAGGGTTTCTCTCAAACCCTCATCAAGTGCGCCCTCTCCCTCCTTGAGAAATGTGCCCTCCTCTCTTCTCCAAAACTCACAAGTGAAGAATGAATCTCAAAATTACACGATACCCTCCTTTAGCCTCTTTTTCCCAATCCCTAAAATATCAATGGCCTAGATCCAATCTAGCCAAGTCTAATAAATGGGTGAGATCTCATCCAAAAATCTCACTAAGGAAACCCACTTTCCTTAGTTGCTTTATGTCTATTAATTCACCCACATTGTGAATTAATTGTCACTTTAATTCTTAAGTGACATATTTCACTTTTGACTTAAATATCCTAAGTCAAAGTGAAATTAGAATCATAAAGTAAAGTACAAGGGTAATAATCTTCCCCCTTTGTGCACTACTTCTTGGGACAAGAAGTATGACAAATGACCTATAAGATTTTCCTGAGTCAAGGAAAATATACAGTGAAAATATTAAAGAAGTTCAGTATGACAGAATGCAAAATCCACCGTGTTGGATTTAAAGAATAAGATTTATGATGATTCAGACGAGAGTGATCCACAACTAATTGGATCACTAATGTATTCGGTCAACACCAGACTTGATTCATACCATGCAATAAATGTGCATATTCATTTCATGAGTCAAATGAGACAGACTCACTAGACAAACAACAAAACATGTATTGAGATATATACAAGGCACAGTTGGATATGGCCTAAGATATGCCTCCAATATAAACTTGAGTTTGCAGGATATGTAGATTCATATTGAACAGAAAGTACAGTGAACTGGAAAAGCACATCCGGATGATGTTCTGTTTTGAAGTTTTCCATGGTTTCCTAATGCAGCAGGAAACAAAACTTTGTAGCCTTGAGTACCACAGAGGCAGAGTATATAAGCATCAAGTGTGCGAAGCAATGTGGCTTCACAAGATTCTGACAGATTTACTTGACCATGAGATGGATCCTATGATGATAACCAAAATCCGTGAGTAAATACCCTTGAGAACCTAGTGTTTCCTGATGGATCAAAATACGATAAGATGAAATATCCTTATTTCATAAATATGATGCAGAGGAAAATCGTGCACATGCAGTACCTTCCTACATATGAGAAGATTTCAGATATCTTCACCAACTTAACTTCGTGAGGAATGGCTCCCTAGTTTAAAGGGAGTGTCGATAACTCCAGCCAAGACAAAATTCAAAATACATCCATGTGAGACTTGGCATGATAAATAATGCCTCCCTAGCTATGAGGGAGTGTTGATGAATGCAGCTATGGGAGAAGTCCTCCATATTAAAAACCTGTGAGATTTGGAACATAGAAGCTATGCAAGTCTTTCTCTTAGCTTACAAACCTGAGAGAAATCCCCTAAGAAGGGTGCGTGGTTCCTGCCTGAAACAGAGCTGGGAACGTAGAGATGACCTCCTCCATTCAGAGAGTTGAGAAGAACTCCAGATGATTATCCAGTAGAAAAGTGATTTGTTGAGTTAGGACGTGCATGTGGCTGAGCACAAGGTGAACGTGTGAAATCCCAAAGTGTTGGGTGCATCATCATGAGAACATAAATGAAGATGATGTATTATCCTCCTCTGAGCAGCAGAGTTGGAGATGATGTAACCCTAATAGTTATATAAAGGGTACAGGTCGGCCCCACCTTAATGGGATTAATAATAAATGATAATTAATATTAATATTAATATTAATTATAATAATAATAATATATTATAAAGTGACTTAGATAGGTTGTCCCTATTGAGCCAATAGACGCCCTTGTTGATTGGACAAGTCTAATATAAGTAATGGATGATTCCCCATTGTGGAATCATATCTTCCTTGTGAGTTTGGAAATTTCAGCAAACACACTTACTTGGGAAAAGGTGCGCACCTCTCTTGGGTGCTATTCTTCTAGGGTTTCAAGCACCATCTTGTGTGCTAAGGTTTATCTTGGTGGAGGTCTTTCTCTTGAAGAATATAGCAAAGGATTGGTCATATTTTCTTCCCTTGTTCAGAAGCGTTTCCCAAGATACTTCTTGTGTTCTTGCGCATGGTGTTTCTTCTTGTGATCTTGGTTGTTGTTGTTAGCACTAGGAGTCACCTTCAAATTTCATGGAAGGCAAGCCCAGTACCCATCAAGTTATAAGTGAATGTAAGGGTGTTTAAAGGGTCATATGGAAAATGACTTAAGTGATAATGTTCTAACTCAGATAACAGGGCTAGTATACACCAACAATTAAGGTCTTAGCTAATTTCAATCTGTAGTTTGAGAATAAGTATGAATAAAGGGAAGACATGAATGAGAGAAGTGTAGGGGTTGTTGTAAACATCGGGTCAACAAGAGCCTAAGGAGGAAAGTTTCTTAACACAAGATCTTCTTGAACTGAGAAACTAAGGAAGCTAAATAAACATCATGATAACATAATGATCAAACATCCATCATAGCATCACCACAATCATTCATGTGAATCATTCAAAGCATGAACATTTAGCATTAGAAGCAAATAGACTGAAAGAGAAGACGATTTGTATTAGTCAAAAAGTATTAAGTCCAGTACATCACTAGATCACAGTTACTTCATCAAAATATTACAATATAAGGGAGCCTTGCTCAACCATCTGAACCTACCAAAGCAAATGATCTATCTATTTATAACAAAAGGGAGGCAACAATTGGAGGTACAAGCTGGCCCCCTTCCCTTGAAAAACTCTAAACATTTATTTTTTCTCTAACAACTTATCTAACCATCTATGCTATAAAACAGGAAAATGTTGGTGACTAATCCAACTGAAATTGAAACTGAATTGATTCCCTTTTGTTGTGTAGCTCCTTGTTTTCCATGTGTCCTTCAAAGCATGCGGTTGTCTTCATAATTCCATTTGTTTCTTCTCCATCCTTCTTCATCATCAATTTATCCAAAAGTTGTTAGCTTGGTCCTCCTAGATCCCTGGTCTTGATTGACAGCTTCTTTGGGTAGCAAATCTGGGTAGCGCACTACAAGGAGAAAAGGTAGGGCCTGTAGGTAGCATCATTGTGCTGCATATGTGTACAGACTCTGCTCTCTGTACAATATTGGGTAGCTCCTGTAGGTAGTTCCCCTGTCTTGCGCCTGTGTGCAAACCTTTACCCTCTATGAACTATTCGGTAGCACCATTAGGTAGCGCCTCTGTGTTGTGCTTGTGTGACAATTATTTTCCCTCTATGAAATATTAGGTAGTGCCACTTACGCTGTGTTTGTGTGTAGGTTTGGGTAGCATTACAAAATCGTAGCACCTTTAATCCTTGAACATGTGCAGAGTAATTTGTGGTTTTTCATGATGACCAAACCGTTTTAATCAAGAGCCTTGACTTCACAGTAGGTGGTGTCTTCTATCTGTGGAGAAGCTAGCACTTATCAAAAACCCAAAACCCAAATAGTTAAGTGCTTAGAAGCATGTATAAATGGCAGAGATAATATTTGCATAATGGTTAACCCTTCCAAAAGGATGCATCCTCAAAAATGGGTCTTACCATTTACCAACTATTTTGTCATTTCAACACTTAACCTCATACTCTTTCTGGTAGAAAGAGGATCTTCAATTGACACAAAAGACTTCTTCTTCTTGGCATTTACAGGCTTCTTTGGTGTAGTTGTGCTCCCCTTAGCTGTTGGTTTGTCATACTCAATGGCAACTTCAACCAACACCTGTAGATTTCTTTGGGCTACTTCATCTTGAAAATGCTTCAACTCTGCATTTAGCTTCATGTTCTGAGATTGCAAGCCCCTGTTTTGCCTATAGAGGTTCTTAAGTTGTCTATGAAGGGGATAGGCCCTTCTTGCTGCAAACCTTGCCAAGTCAAGGGTGTGACTGTAGCCATCCATAAGCTCTGTCATCTTGGCTCTGTCAGTCATGGATTCCTTTTTCAATTTAGCCACTTGCATATTTAAGCTTCCTGATAAGTCTCTTGAAAGTTTGACTGTCAGGAGGAGCAGTGTTATGCACAGTCGCAAGAGGTTTTTTCTCAGTCTCTTCTTCTACCTGTATGGGAAATGTCTTATCCACCTCATCAGGTTTATGGGTGGATTTTATCTTACCTTGCTTCCTCTGCACAATGGTTTCTTCAATTCTTATCACATGCTCCTCAAAGTGTTTCACAGGGGTTTCCTCTTTTCTCTCCAAAGCTCTTTTATTACCTTTACCTATCTTTACAGGGGCTTCTTGTTTTTCTTCCATAGGCTTTTCAATGACTTTTACCTTCTTCTTTTGAATAGGGACCTCTGGTAAGGACCGCTCTTTGAAAACCTCCTTAGGAATTGATGACCTTGTGAAAGGTCTTTTACCTTTGATTTCGACTGCTGGGGGAGAAGAGGGAAAGATAATATTCTTCCCTCTCTTGGATATAGCTTTGGTGGAAGAAGGCACCTCTTCTAACTATGGTGCAGGAGGTGGTGAAAAATCTATGTGTTGAGAAGGAAAAACTTCCTCCTTAGCCTCTAAGACCTGCTTGCTGATCTCTATAACTTGAACAGGGGTTCTGCCCTTTCTCTTCCTACTAGTTCCTGCTTTAGTAGCACTGGTGGGAGTCAAAGGAATTGCCTATTGTGATTGAGAATTTGGTGTTAAATCCAACTTGAAATGACGTAACAAAAAAATGATCCCATGAAATCTCTTTCTTACCCAATCCTCATAGACTAGCATTCTGATTAATCCAGAGTGGAAAAGGATAGAATCCACATCTTTAGATTTGGCCTGTATCATGTCTGACATCTTACCTATACTCCTCAATAAGTAATAAGGAACATTCATCTCAACCTTACCAATAAAATGTAGCAACAACCTTATATGGTACTAGTACAAGGTGTTGAATCTCCCTTCACAAGTAAAATATCTCTGTATGATCTTCAGTAATGTGTCAAATTGTTCAATCAATTGACTCCTTGGCATACTCTTGTACAAGTCATTGGCTTGATATTCAGGTTTAAAAATATCTTTTGCATAGGCTGAACTAAAATTCATGGCTTTAAACCACCTTTCACCTATAATGGGGATCCTTGTTGCAGCTGAGATAGAGGCTTCAGTGACCTCAAACTCCAAATCACCAACCTTGGTTTTCCTACCATCAAATTGCAATGAAAATTGTCTTGCTACCTCTGGATCGCCTATCTGCATGTTCTAACAGAAGGAGAGGCACCCTACTCTTTGAAAGGCCTCTCTTGCCATGGGCTATGCATCAAAAAGATGCATGTCCATGGGTTCTGTCATAACCACCTTGCCACCTTTGTGTGTCTTCCTCGATTGAGGAGTCTCCATGGCTCGGAATGAGTATTTTTGAAAGTCTTAAGGGATGGTAATGATCAGGAAGGCTTTGAAAAGGGCTTCAAATAGATAAGGCTGGCACTTTTACACAGACTGATGCTAGTAAGCCAAGCTAGACTTTAGGAATTAAACCCTTAGGCTTGTACAGGTATTTTTGAGTGTAAACAGTGAGGAGGTAGTATGAATTTGGCCCTCTTTAATTGAGTGAAAACGCCAAACCCCAAGGTGAAAGGAAGCAAGGAAAACATAGATGGTTTGAGCACTGCCTCTGGGTAGCACAATGCATACACAAAGGATAGGTTATTTACAGGCTTGTGACTTTAATGGTTAAAGAAAACAACAGTGACCAGACCATAGATACAGGCAAAGAAACTTACAGGTCCGAAGAGGAGAAAAACAAGGTTACCATGCAAATATGGATCCCTTACTACTGTGCAAGCTTAGCAAAACAAAAACCCGAGCACAAATTTCCTATGAAAATTAATACACAGAGGAGGTAACATGGGATACCTATGCAGTAGACACCTGTTGATATCTTCAACGCAAAATTAGGATGAACTTTGAGAAAACCTTGGCCCTGGAATCTTTCTCAACATCAGATTTGGTTGACATGTGGTCGCTTGATCAGAACTTGTGAATTTGCGCAGTGCATCACTGTTGAGATTTTCAAAATTAGAAGTCGTTACCAAGGCTCATAAATGAAAGATCTTTGAAGGCGTCTTTAACCGACTTATGGCACTGAAAACAAGGGATATGAAATTAGTCGTGGCAATCATGACTTGATGTGGAAGTATGACGAAATGGATAGGTGCTACGGAACTGCCTGATGAGTAGGTAGTGTTTCCAATTCAAAAAATTATTAGATAAGTAAGCGAGGACGATGAGGCATGCCTATGAGTTCATGAGTGAGGAGAGAGGAGTGTCACATCAACCTAGTCATGGGAGGGATCGACCTAGGGACAAGTCATGAAGGGGACCAAAATTAGTCATGAGCTAAAATGGTTCAAGGATCAAAAACCAATTTGAGGATCAAATAAGAGCTAAGACTCAAAAAATTTAATCATTTAAGGGATCCTACCAAACAAAAATTTTAAAGGGATGAGACTTTTGAAAGAAAAATCAAAATCTAAGGCTTGAAAAAGATTGAAAACAAACTAAAAGACCCAAGGCAACTTGGTGTGATAACATTGGCTCCACAGGGGATGGCAAGCCCCCTACGCACTGCCAAGAATGAGTAGATATAGTGACTTATCCTAGGGCTATGGGGTCATTTATTGAAACAAAAAATAAAAAGAGAATGATATTTACAATGACTTGAAGAGCCACTCAAGCCTCAAGCAAAGTAATTTTTTAGGAAATTCCCATTGACAGGGCCACCAAAAACCTCTTCATTCTCTATATTTTGCAACTTGAAAGTGTTATTAGAGAATACCTCAGAGATTTTGAAAGGACCGATCCATAAATATTCAAATTTATCGTTCTTGCCTTTATATGCTTTGGTGCACCCCTCTTGAGCACCAGATCACCCAATTGAAAGTCCTATTTGTTCACTTTTTTGTCGAAAGCATGCTTGATCTTCAGTTGATGGTCACCTGCTTTGTCTACAATCTTCTCCCGGGTCTGTTGCACTTCAACCAGCTATTGAATCCTTCTGATCATATGATCAGTTTCCCCTTGATAATCTTGGAAGAATTTTTCCACAGGTAAGGCAAGCTGAGAAGGAAAAACTGCCTCAACTCCATACACTAGCTGGAAAGGGGAAAGTCCCAAGGACCTTTTCACTGTCACTATGTCAGACCATAGAGAAAATTTGAGTTTCGAATCCCATGCCTTTTTGTTATCCTCTAACAGCTTTTTAATGATCTTTATAATGCTTTTTTTCGAGGATTTTTCAAGCCCATTTCCCTTCACTTACTAAGGGGTGGAATGAATCAAAGTGATCCCAAACTATTCACAGAACGGAATCAATGGTTCAGCCTTGAATGATGCAGCATTATCAGTGACGATTCTGTCAGGACACCCAAACCTTGCTATGATGTCTTCCAGGAAACCAATGATCACTTTGTGTGAAGCATTCCTTGTGGGAATATCTTCAATCCATTTAGTAAAGTAATCTGTAGCAGTCAGGATCCATCTATGTTGACCACTGGAAGCGAGATGGATTTTCCCGATAAAATCTAGGCCCCACTGCTGGAAGGGTCCTGAGGCTGCCACAGGCTTCAATGGAAAAGACTTAATTTGCTACTTTTCGGAGAACTTCTGACACTTAGCACAGGCTCTGATCTTAGCAAAAACACCAGTGAAAAAACTGGGCCAGAAGTACCCAACTCTGAGGATCTTGTATGTCGTGGTTCTCCAATAATGATGCTCCCCCCATAAGCTATCATGAAAATTAGACATAATCTTTTGGGCTTCTTGGGGGTCGAGGCATCTCAAAAGAACTCCTAATGGATCCTTCCAATACAAAATTTGATCAACAAGGAAATACTTTATTGATTTCATTTTTAAGGCCCTCACCTTGTTCTTTTCCATACCACTTGGAGGCTGTAAGTTTTGCAGAAAAAATATAATTTCCTTGTACTAGCTGCAATTTTCCAATGTAGAAATGACTTGAGGACCTTTATCAGTTATCTCAGCCTATTGATTTTTTGAACATGAGTGAATGAAATTCCCCCCCAATGCTAAGCAATTTGATTTAGCCAAGTGCTTAGCTAAACCCTGGCCTTTAACCAATTTTGTGGGCCTAATCTCCAAATCAAATTCAAGTAGTTTAGAAATCCACTTGCTTCTTTTTCCGTCTATATCAGGTTGAATAAGAATTTCTTTTACAGCAGTTGATGGGGCATAAGCAATAACTCTTGAATGCAGGACATAAACTCTGAAGGACTTAAGAGCTTTAACCAATGCATAGGATTGTTTTTCCATGATGTCATACTTAATCTCAGCATCTCTCAGTGCCCTACTAAAAAAGGAGATGGGCTTCTCTAAGCCTTCTACATTCTTCTGCAATAGGACTGTTGCTACTGTATCAAAGGAGGCAAAAGAAAAAATAAGAAATCCCTTGGAGTAGTCGGGGTTGACAAGAACCAGAGCTTCAGTCAAGGATTTCTTTATTTGATCAAAGGAATCACAAGACTCAGCAGTCCATTTGATTTCACTATCTTTCCTCATCATAGTTGTGATATACTTGACCAACTCAGCAAAATTTGACACAAATATTCTCAAAACATTGATCTTTCCCAGAAAATATTGTACCTCTTTTTTAGATCTAGGAAGTGACAAAGTTTGTATAGCCTCAACCCTGCTGGAATCAATCCTTACCCCTTCAGCTGACACAATATGCCCCAATAATTTTCTTTCTTTCATGGAAAACAGTGATTTTTTTGGATTCAATGAGAGGCCAAATTTTCTGCATTTCAAGAAAACTTTTCTTAAGTGATCACAGTGTTCTTTGTCAGACTGAGAGTACATTGTTATGTCATCTAAATAGATAACAACAAACTTATCCTTTTCTCCAATAAATGCTATGTCCATAGCTCGCTGAAAAGTTTCCCCTGCGTTCATCAAACCAAAGGGCATCTTGGCATACATAAATGTCCCCCAAGGAGTGGTGAAGGTCATCTTCTCCCTATCTTCTAGAGAAATAGATACCTGATTGTATCCAGAAAATCCATCAACTATAGACATCCTGGCTTCTCCTGTCACCTTCTGTAATATGTGCTCCATCTTAGGTAAAGGATCATTATCCTTCTTTGAGCTTCTGTTCAGATTTCGGAAATCAACACAAAGTCTGATTTCCCCATTCTGTTTTCTTACTAGGGCCAAATTGGCTACCCATTCAGAATACCTCAAAGGAATGATAATTTTTGCATCTAAAATCTTCTTAACTTCTTTCTCCATGACAGGAAGCAACACAGGATTGATTTGCCTCAACTTTTGCCTGAAAGGTTTTGTGTTTTCTTTTAATGGGATCTTGTGCTCTATTATGCTTATGTCATAAGTTCTGAGATATTCATAGGTCCAAGCGAATACATTAGCAAATTCCTTCAACAATTTAGTATATTCTGCCCTCTGCTCTTCTGATAGGCTGCTTGACAGTTTGACATATTTTGGATCCTTTTCAGTGCCCACATTGCACTCATTTATATTAGCATCATCAGTGGATACCTTCCCTTTCAATGCCACATCATTCCCATCAAATAATCTTTCCAAAGGAACTAGTCCCTTTGGTATATGATTGCTAGGTAGTTGCACAATATGATGATTAGCAACTTTATTGAGGAAAACATCAGCATGAGGAGTGATTTTTGAATCATGATCCTGATCAATGTGTAATGAAAAAAATTCATCAACAGTCTCAAGAAAATTTTTAAGTTCTAGATCATCTTCGAACAACTTCCAATATTTTACATTGTCTGGTATAGAAGGCTTGTATTTGAATTCTACATCATACTTTATTTTTGGTGGTATAGGAATTCTGAAGTTGCTTGCTGATACAACCAAAGAATCATCCATAGTATTCTCTTCTCTAGGAATAAATGATATATTAAAAGCAGAGAAAAAACTGTCCACCAAATCTCATACTTCATTTATGTAAGATCTAAGCCTAGGATGCTTTGTTTGATAAAGATTTTTAATCTGATGGACTATCAATTCAGCATCCCCAAATACTGTCAGCTCTTCTATCCCCATGTCTTTAGCTACCCTCAAACCCAAGACAAGAGCCTCATACTCTGCCACATTATTTGTAGTCTCAAATTCTAGTTTATATGACAAAGATATAGTTTCTTGAGTTGGTGAGATAGAGATCACCCCAGCACTAGCACCTTCCTTGGAAGAGGCTCCATCAAAGAACATCTTCCAGACATAAGTGGTTATAAGAGGCTCTTCAGAAAATTTGATGGACTTTTTTTTGGTTTCTAATGGGGCTTTCAGGGCATCAGTGAGCTGCAAAATAGTAGATCCCAGATCTGTATCAAAAGAAAAAATAGGGTGATTGGTGGGATTTGCTTCATCACTAATGATGTAAGCCAATTGAGCTTCCTTGTAAAGTCTTCTATGTTCTCCCCCAAAAACAGAAATAGTAGCATAAGAGAGATCCATCTGCAAGGTTCCCCCAAGTCTTTTTATCCAGAATCTTGACAAGAGAATACCAAACTTGGGGGGAACATCAGCAACTACGATATCCATAAGTATACTCTTCATGGGCAGCTGAAATAAGGTCACCACCATATCCTTAATGACTCCAAGACACTTGAATTTTCTGGAGTCAAAAGAATATAAGTCATGATAGGTATTTGTGAATTCTAACCCAAGTTCATCCATAACAAAATTTGGCATAAGATTGTGGGATGCCCCTGAATCCATGAGACAATTGTGTAGCACCTTATCGTGTATATTCAGTGAAGTATAGAAAGGTGGGGATGAGTCATCTTTGTCTTCTATCAAAGGACCTAAAATCACTATTGGTTTTTCATCTTGCAGATTTATGGAATCAGTGGCATTTGGAGATGATTCTAGCTGTAACATTTTGGATAAATATTTTTTAAAATCCTCATTTTTTATCAATTCCAAAAAAGGTACAGGGATCTTTATTTTCTGGATCTCATTCTCAAAACTAAAGAAAGAGGAAGGCTTCAAAATCTCTTTGGTTTTAGTAGGAGGATTTCTCATTAGAACTTGTGGGTTTTGAGAGTCTTTTTCCTTGTTGCTCACTGTCACAACCTTGGCAGAATATTCTTTCTAAACAGGATGATTAGGGGCATCCGTTTTTTCTACATTATTCTTAGACCTCAGATTATATCTACTAGGATTTTCCTTTTCTTTCTCTCCCTTGCTTAACTCATTAATTTAAATATCCATTAAAAATTTCTCATAAGAGGATTGAGTCAAGTGTGGGGATGGGGAAGTATCACCTAAGCAGTGAATCTCAGGATCATCTTCAACCTCCTCTTCTTCTTCATCAGCCACTAAATTATTTTGCAAAGGAGCTTGTACCCTCTAATCATCTCTCTTTTTGTTTCTAGGATCCCTAGGAAATATTTGGGGAGAATTATTTGGTCTCCTGTAGTTGCCTCTGTTATCATTGTTTTGATCATTTCTATATGTATGTTTCCCTTCTAATTTTAATTTCTCAATTTCAATGGAGAGATATTTTACTAATTTGGTCAGCTCGTCTACTTGAGAATGGACAACATATGAATCAGAAGTTGAAGCTTCAGCTTTATTTTTTCTCCTATCCCTATCAGATTTTCCCTTGAGCTTATATGATGCCACTATGTTGGATTCTACTTCTAAGGAAGCATAT
The DNA here is from genome assembly GCA_009831015.1 of Picea engelmannii. Taxonomy (NCBI): domain Eukaryota; kingdom Viridiplantae; phylum Streptophyta; class Pinopsida; order Pinales; family Pinaceae; genus Picea; species Picea engelmannii. The sequence continues at coordinate 11,666 of ML840027.1, read as the reverse complement.
TGCATATGAACCAAAGAAGGTGACCTTCTTTCTCTCAAAAGGAGGAAAAATTCAGAATCAAATGCACTGGCATAAGTGATTTTTTCCATGGTTTCAGTGGGTTTGATCTCATCAGGGATCTTCTTGTACATTTTGTTAAATCTTTTAGAAAAGTCAGAGACAGACTCTCCTTCTTTCCTTTTCAAAGATCCAAATTCAGTGATGTAGTACAAAAAATCTTTTTTGTCACCCCAATGCCTCAAGAAAGCTTCATCCAATGCCTCAATACCAGTAATGGATCCAGGGGCCAGACCCCTAAACCACTTCCTAGCCTCACTAAAAAGGATTTGGATGAAAACCCTCATCCAAACATCTTCATTTTCAATATTTTGGTTATCTGCATAGTTGTAGAAAGCATCAAGATGTTCCTCAGTTGTTACATCTTCTTCTCCCGTGAACTTAGGCATGTATTTCAAATAATCTCTAGGGGGAAGAGAATTCAGTGGTTGAGGTAAGAGTAGAGGATCATATCTTGCATCCACTATGGCATACATCCTATTTGCAGGGGGGTTAACAACTGTCATTGGATTTTGGATTCTTTGTGAACAAGAAGGAGAAGGAGACTTGACTATGTGTAGAGTCAGAGAGGAAGGAACGAATGAAGGGGGGGTTTCAGTTTTCACAATAGAAGGCTAAGTCTTTGAAGAGGATGGTAAGGTCTGAGAGGGATATGAAGTTCCTACTTCTTTGGCGGCAAAAGTATTAACAGAAAGAGGTGTAGAAAAACCTAAAGTAGGGAAATCTTCAAAACTATCAAGACTGAAATACTTCTCAATATCAGGGGAAGAGAATATATCAATGTTTTCTTCTTTCAATTCAGTCTCAAAGGAAGAGTATTCAACATGAAACTATTCAAAATCAATCTTTTTGGATACTTTAGCAGAAGATAAAGGAATCTTACTTGATAAAATAGTTGGAGTACCAAGAGTAGAATCAGGCAACTGACAAGAAGCACTTGTAGAAGCAGCAGAAAAAAAAAATTGGGAAGCTTTTCCCTTCTTGATTATTTTCTCTGGGTCAGCCTCAGGTGGTACCAAAGGTAGCTGTGGATTTGATCTCATATGTCTGCCTTTAGGTGCCAGAGCTGAAACAATGGAGTCGCCAGGTGTAGTCTGCCATCTTCAAAATACTGAGTTCTAATGCACCTTTAGAGCTAAAATACTATGTCGTTTTAATCCCAAGGAAAAGTCTTCAAATTGTTCCCCAACAACGGCACCAAGAATGTTAGCACTAGGAGTCACCTTCAGATTGCATGGAAGGCAAGCCCAATACCCATCAAGTTATAAGTGAATGTAAGGGTGTTTAAAGGGTCAAATGGAAAAGGACTCAAGTGATAATGTTCTAACTCAGATAACAGGGCTAGCATACACCAGAAATTAAGGTCTTGGCTAATTTCAATCACTAGTTTGGGAATAAGTATGAATAGAGGTAAGACTTGAATGAGAGCAGTGTAGGGGTTGTTGTAAACATCAGGTCAACAAGACCATGAGGAAAGTTTCTTAACACAAGATCTTCTTGAACTGAGAAACTAAGGAAGCTACTCTTTGCAAGGCCTCTGGATGGCCTCTTTGCATGTTATGACAGAAGGAGAGGCACCCTACTCTCTGAAAGGCCTCTCTTGCCATGGGCTCTATATCAAAAAGATGCAAGTCCACTAGTTCTATCCTAACCACCTTGCCACCTTTGTGTGTCTTCCTCGATTGAGGAGTCTCCATGGCTCCGAATGAGGATTTTTGAAAGGCTTAAGGGGTGGTAACGATCAGGAAGGATTTGAAAAGGGCTTCAAACAGATAAGGCTGACACTTTTAGACATACCGATGCTAGCAATCCAAGCTAGACTTTAGGAATTAAACCCTTAGGCTTGTACAGGTATTCTGGAGTGTAAATAGTGAAGAGGTAGTCTGAATTTGGCCCTCTGCAATTGAGAGAAAATGCCAAACCCCAAGGTGAAAGGAAGCAAGAAAAACGGAGACGGTTTGAGCAGCGCCTTTGGGTATAACAATGCATACACAAAGGATAGGCTATTTACAGACTTGCAACTTTAATGGTTAAAGAAAATAGCAGTGACCAGACCATAGATACAGGCAAAGAAATTTAATGGTGCAAGCTTAGCAAAACGAAAACCCGAGCACAAATTTCCTATGAAAATTAATACGCAGAGGAGGTAACATGGG
>ML840026.1:42464-54312 GCA_009831015.1 Picea engelmannii | reverse complement strand
TGAGTTTAATTAAGGAAGGGCACAAACATACCCTCAAGGGGGTTACATTTGGTTCCCCCACAATTATTGCCTCTCATCGTATGGAGAAGTGATTGAAGAAAGGACACTCAAACTTTGTTGCATAGTTTAATTCCATACAAGTGGTGGACACCCCCCCCCCACAAGAAATTCATCTTGATTTTCACTTGGTTCTCTCTAAACATCAACAGTTATTTTAAACACCTTAGGGTTTACCATCTTCACAGGGGGAGCATGACCACGATATTTCCCTAATTTTAAATATTCTACCACCTAATGTGCTTCCTTATAGGCACCATTTTTCACATACGAATGAAATAGAAAATATCATTCAAGAATTGTTGGAGGCTATATTCATATGTCCCACTACTGGTGCATACTCATCTTCTGTGGTCATGGTATTTTTTTCCCCCAAGGGGTAACTAATTATGCAGACACCCTCATAAGGGTGTTGTGTTGTTGATTGCATGAGCTCTCTTGCTCATATTCTCCATACTCTAATAGTTCTCTTAGTTTCTCCTTCAAATATGTGATTGTGCTATCTCAACCATGGTATATTAGATCTCTTCCCTCACTCCTAAGATGAAATATGCACTTATGGATGGTACTTTTTGCTTCATTTGATATTCTATGCAAAATTTTGATACTTAGACATGGTATAAATTTTGAGTTAGTCGTGGAAGTGGTAAATATTGAAATGGGATATAATAACACTTCACAACATTTACAATTTTATTATTTTCCTCTTCATACCATGGGGGATTATAATTATCCTTTAGAAGGGTTGTCATTTCTCGAGTTAGGTTGTATTACTAGGAAACTGGTTGAGGTAGCGTATTCCACATCCTAAAACATAATTAACACTTTCTATGTTCCTTATTCACTCCATTTCATCCATAAAAAAATACTTCCTATTCATGTTTGACTTGTCAATTGTCATCAAAAGGGTATAATTGAGAAAGCATAAGTCAAATAAGCCAAAATGGCTAGAGGTGAAGAGCTAATAAACTTAAATTACAAAATATTAAATCTTGAGCTGTGCCACCTCAATATGAAGACATTGTCCCTAGTCCCATGCTTGTCTATGAATATCTAAAGAAAAAGGTACTTGTTTGATCAAATGAACATATAAAGAAAAAAGCAAAAGGGGTAGTAAGAAACAATGTCGAGGAAAGGAAACTCAATGCTAAAGCTCCCTCTTAAAGGCTTCCATATAAAATCATATCTCTTGGAAGATACTTGAAAAAAGTTATAAGATCATGATAAGACCTCTAATATCTTATATGACTTTGAAGGTCATCACATGAACTTTTCCGCTTCCCCTTTCCATAATTATTCATCACATCACCTACCTTCTACTGGTGACTTAGAAAATACCCTTCGTCCTAGGATTTGTCACATGTATAAGGGTCAATGTTGTTCCCCCATGGTATAACTTAGGAAAATTATAAAATCAACCTTTATTAAGTTGTGTTAAGAGGAATCACTAAGAGTGCATCACCTAATGGCTTGCAAAGAAGTTGGACTCACCGGTACAAGTGGGTGTGTTGCATTGGGATCCATGTACCATACCTTGAGATCTGTGACACTGCATTGGGATCTATGATTTTGTGTTAGGATATTTGTACCTATATTTGGCCATATCTACTAACATCGGGATCCATGCCATTTTTATTGGGATCTATGTACATCATTGGGATGTGTGTCACTACAATGATATCTAGGACATTGAATTGAGTGATTGACATAGATGCCACATCATCAAAAATACCACATGGATCACTCCAAGATGGATCCCTTTCCCAATTGGACTCCTTCACTCACACGCATGCTTGATTACTCCCTCTTGAACCACACGTGGGAGGTTTGTTGAGACGACTAAGGAATTTTAGGAGGTGGTTACACATGGTCATAGGTTGTTACAATGGTTGCAGGTTGTTATGGCATTTACCACACTATTTTATTGAGGAGTGTTCAACATTGACGAGCCACACATGCCACCTTACTTTGGATGCTCACCTTGGACATCCCAAATGTGTGGAATGACGTAATCATTATTTGGAGGTTGTTTCACTTAGGCCCTCACTTCATGGAGTTAATACAAGGAGTGCCCTCTTTCTTAGGCATATTATGGACTATTCATCACTCAATTGAGGGGATATTGGCACTTTTTGAGGAGGGTACAATTTTCCTTAGCCCCTTTGGACCACACATGTGACTTATGGTTACACTCTTGACCACTTTTCATGAGGGTGCTCTTGTATTTAAGGACTTTGAGGGTGATTTTATTCCCACACATTTTATTTTCTCATGGATTTCACTTGAGCTCATGGTTTGAGCTAGCACATTGTATTTATCCATTGTATTGAGAAGGCTCCTTATCTATATAATGAGAGAGCCTCCTCATTTTCATTTGTTAGATAATATCAAGAGAATTTCCTACCAATTTATATTTTTCTTTTATTATTTTTTCTAAGTGTTGTCCTAGGATATTGCAAGGATTGTTGGTATTTTTTCAGGTGTGTTGGAGGAAGGAGCTACTACAATGTCAAATAAGGGCACCTTGCTCCACTTGAGAGGAAAATCAAGGTATATAAATCTTTCCTTATTTCTTGTGATCATTATTGTTTGTTTCCTTTGCATTGAGGTAGGACATCCTATGGCTCCTCCATATTTCCTTTCTCACTGTGTACTTGCCATGATTTTATAATCTTGGAAATGCTTTAAAAGCATTGGTTTCTCATGGTTATAGTTAGTTCAAGATACACTCATAATACACATAATTGATGCATACTAAATGTTGATGGTTGTGTGATCTCTTGAGTGTTATGGATGCGTTTTCTACATACCTCTATTGTCCTAACTATCAGATATAATAGAAATAGGCTTGATTCACATATGAGAAAAATAATCGTGTTGTTTGACATTGAATTCAATAGTCTCATGCTTTAATTCTTCATCCTGTTGTTACTATTGTGCACTTAATTGTTGACATGTGATCTCTTTAATGTGGATGGTATCTTTCTAATAACAAAGACTCTCAATACTTAATGCTTGATGACTATCAAATGTAGTTGGTGAATGGATGATATCTTATGATTACATCTTATGCTCTAGTGGTTCCATTTTTTCTTTAAGTATCATTGGATGTGTGTTTCACATGGGAATAAACACTTATGTTTTTTTACTTTCTTTCATGGTTGATGTGTCTTTGAATTATTGAAACAGATCAAGTTCCATTTCTTTCCATTTTCTAAGGATAATCTCATTATATGAATAAGCAAAATTGTCTAATATAACTCACATCTTTGTCATGACTAGTGGTTTGATATACTATCCACACGCTTAAGCTTGCCTTCCACCCTGAGAGTGAGTAGTAACAAATTGCTAAGTTTCCTGCAAGTTGAGTTAGATAATTCCCCTCCTTACTCATTGACCTAGCTTAACTTGATTTGTAAGGATTACACCTTTGACTAGGATACCATTTCCTATAGTCTAAAGAGTGATCTAAGCCATCGAGGTGATAGTGGGTGGTTTGATTAATAGTTGCCTCTATTCTCTCTTGTTTGGTTAGGACTTTTCCCTCTAGGAGAGAGTTTGAGTGGTGAAAATATTAAAGGAGGAAGCTAAATGGTGCATGTGTCATAATTTTCCATATCTCAATAATTTAATCATCAAAGAAAAAAATTTCATCTTAGTTATTGATGATCGCTTGGATGAACTTCATGGAGCCAAAATTTTCACTAAAATTTACCTTCGTTTCAAATACCACCAAACATCCCTCAGACAACTTTGTACACACATGAAAGAAAGAGGCATACATCCCTCAGACAACTTTGTACACACATGAAGGTCATTATGAGTTTTTAGTGATGCCATTTTCCCTTTGCAATGCTCCATCTACCTTCTAGATCCTCGTGAATTTGTTTTGACCCTTCCTATGCAATTAATATAGTTATCAACTTGACAAGAAATGTGACCTAAAAATGAGAACTGTAGCCCTAAATACCCTTATTTTTGGGTCAAAACACGAAATTCAATCCCTTAATTGAAAAATGGTGTTCCTAGAATCATCACTTTTTTTCAGGGTCAAAATTACAACCCTTTTCCACCATGGCCATAAGTCCCTATAAAGTTGCAAACAAAAACCTTAAAATCAACATCCAAATCCAAAAGTGGTGTTGTTGGGATCACCTCTTATTTTTACGGGGTTAAAATTACAACTTGTTTGAAATCATGGCCTTGACAATTGATATTATTCTGAACATAAACCTTGAAATCGATCGATATATTGGAGGAGTGGGAATATTGAAATATTGGGTAGGAGTAGAGGGTTCTTTGGATCATCTTCCTATAATGATTCAGTTAGAAAAAGAAGAATGGAATCCTCTAGGCCCATTCAAATTCAATCATAATTGATTGGAAGAAGAGGGATTTAGGATATGTTCACACAAAATTGGAGGAGGCTTAAGCTTAATACAAGGGAATCAACAATGTATGATTTTTCAAAATATATAAAGAAAGTAAAAAGGTTAGTAGCAATTTGGGAAAAGGAAAAGGCTCAAAATGCCCATTAGGAGATGATTGAAACAAACAAATAGATTAAGCCATTGTTTGAAAGAAACAAGGGAGGCATCTTTTCAAAATAAGAGAGTACAAAACTTAAATTCTTAGAAGGTGTAAAAAAGAACTTGTTAGAACAAGAAGAAGTGGAGTGGAGATTGAAAAGTAGGGTTATTTGGTTGGCACATGGGGATGAGTACACTAATGTTTTTTAGAATTATGCAAAACATTGAAAGAATATTGACACTATATGGGAAATGGGAAAGAAAGAGAGTTAAAAGGTTAGAAACTATCCAAAAATAGCGTAAGAGAGGTAATCACTTCAAAAGTGTATTCCAAGAACCTCTAAGGGATTTAACATAGTATATATTATAAATCTTCTTCCCAAAGTTGATTGAATAACAACAAAATGAGGATATTGATGTAGAAGATACCAAAGAGGACCCCAAATCAATTTTAAAATCATTTAAAAAGGAGAAAATCCCTTGACCAAAGGGTTGGATAACATAGTTATATTTAGGATTCCATGACTTCCTTGAGGAGAAACTACTAATATTTATTGAGGAATCCAAAGTTGTAAGGAAAATATGAGGAGCTCTAAATGAAACATTTATAGCTTTGATTCCAAATAAAAACAATTCGAAAACCTTTCATGATTATAGGCCTATCTCATCGTGCAACTCTATGTATAAAATTATTGCAAAGATCTTGGCCAATAGGCTGAAAATAATTTTCTCTGATTTTATTTCGGAAGAGAAGTTTGGCCTTAATCACAATAGGTAAATTCATGATGCAATGAGATATGAACATAAGAAGGTTTACACACAATAAAGGTATAAAAATATTCAAGCTATGGTGATGAAATTAGATTTGGACAAGGCTTATGATAAGGTGAGTTGGTTATATCTGAGGATATTGTTAATTTAGATTGGGATGAGAAATCAAGTAGTAAATTGGATAATGGGGTGCCTATTCTTAATCTCTTTTATAGTTTTCATAAATAGATCAACAACTAGGTTCTTTTATCCTACTAGGGGACTTAGACAAGGTATTCTAATGCCACCATTTATTTTCTTACTGGTTGTTGAAGGTTTAAATAGGATGATAACAACATCCAAAAGAGAAGGTACTATAAGGGTATTAAAATGAGGAATGACCTTTCTTTGAGCGTGTTATCGCACAAATTTTAGGTTGGGAAAATCCAGACCCAATACACAATATGGAGAGAGCTATGGGAGAGTCTACCCATTGTCACCTTACATAAACCCTCCCCTCTCTTCAGTGAAGGAGAAATCCTACACAAGGGGGGAATCTTGGGTGACTCTAGGGGGAAAATGAGATGGAAAGTGAGGTTATGGCAGATGATGCCCCTATAGGTCAAAATATTAAGTGGAATGTGGCTTGTAAATGAGTCTTGCAGATAGTCAATGGTTTCCAAGTGCTTGAGTACCTACGGAAGATAGTTGTACCTGCCCCAGACACAAGAAAAGACAAACGTACAAGCCAAGATATAGAATGGAAAAGCAAGTGAAGATTTTTTTCCTATATATAAGAAGTAAACAATGATGCAAATAATCAAGTAAATGAGAATAAAAGATGCCAAATAAGTCACTGAAAGTCTAGTTAAAGATGCAAGAGATAAGCTAGTAATGACTAGTATAACTCAAGTGAGATAGAGCAAGAATTTAGCAACAATATAGGGCTGTTCAAAGATGTTATTGCAAAGTTATTATAACAGCCTTATGGCTGCAGAAAAATATTTCTACAGTAGAAAATTCCAACCTCCAAAAATTACAAGTAAACCACCCAAAAGATGCACAATGACTAGTAGATTAGTATGGCAGCTTTCTAGCAAATTTTGATGGTTGAAAAGAGAGAAAAAGTAAAAGTCTGAGAGAAATTTGCTGCAGCCCCAATGGATGTATATTTAATTTTATAACAAAAATAAGATATCCTTGTCCAAATAGGACACCCTAGTTGCTCAAGCAAGCTAGTAGATCATAGAATTGATTCCACTTCAAACAATTTGAAAATCTTGTAAAATCACGTTAGCCAATGCAAGTAATTTATTTCTCCAATGAAAATTTCAGATCAGTGCCTTTAATATATTGGGTAAATGGAGTCTTGGATGTGATATTTATACCCACAATATCCCTAGGGGTGTAATCCTTTTTACTTCCTAGGGCAAGAAAATCAAACTAAGGTAAATCTAGGAGGGTGTATACCCTTGTAATCCTCCTAGCAACCTTGCCAAAAATGACTTATCAACCAAAAAATGAGATTAAAATTGGTGGATGGTTTATGCACGGATACTCCTCCTAGGGTTTCAAACAAGAATAGGATGGAACAAAAAGAAAATACCAATTAATGCATAAATTTCCTTACCAATTCCACAAGATGCAAGATCAAACCCTAGTTTACCAAACCATATCCATCCATAAGCAAGAGAAAAATCCTCCAAGAGGTGCCTACCACCTTAGCTCCAAAATATACCAAGATAAATCACCAAAATACATTTGAAAAAGAGAGAGAGATCCAAATTTCCCAAAGAGGGCGCAAATTTTAGCCAAGTATCCTTCTCCAAAATGGGAGAGCTATGTCCCAAAATGAAATGAAATGATTCTTATTTATACAAATCTCCTAAAAAGTGTTTTTCCACTTAACTTAGGCTAAACCACAAAATAAGGTAGACATTTCCATTTATTTTTACCCTTTACAAAGTAATATTATTTTTGCACAAAGAAAAACCCTAAAAATACATGACCTCACTCTTTTAGGGCAACGTTTTGGCACTTGGAGCAAGTCGTTGATATTGGAGATGAAATGTTGGGACTCCAAAGGAATCCTTATCATGTGATAGGGTCTTCTCCATCAATACAAGGCTTCTCCTCATAAAAAGGTTCCAAGTGTCAATCATCAACACCACCACCACCAAACCCTAGCCTCAACAAGATGGCAAGACCCAAGTCGATGTAGCACTCTAGCCTCCAAAGGAAAGTCATTGGGGTGATGAAGGGATGGGATAGGTCCTATAAGGTGTCTCTCAAGCCTCCAAAGTCTATCATCATCATATTATGTGAAAGACATGACATCCAACCTATGGGATTCTTTCCCCAATGAAGGCCCAAGCTGGGCTTGTTCCTCCAAATCGTCCACCAGTCAAGGTCCTGCAAAGATAGAAAAGTACACCCTCCAAGGATCTCAAGTCAAAGCGTCATGGAAAGTAAAATCACATTTAATATAAGATCCACTCATGAATGTTCATCAAAAACTACCTCATCAACTTAAGCAGGTGCTCAAAGACCCTATGCAATTTTCCAAGTTTAGGTATGGGAGGGTTGAAAAAGTGACCTATTGGGTGAATCATTCCTCAAGTTAAGGAGTGTTTCCTAGGTGGAAACCTCTCTAAGTCACGTGGAGAATATGAAATGGATGGAGGGTTTAAACTTTTGGGAATGGGGTTCATGACATATAAGGGTTTGTATTGTCTCATTTATGGGTGCCTTTGTAGAGGGTGTGTTGCACCTTTGTTTTCAATGCATCCTTTTTCCAAGCCCATTTATTGCCTTTTTTTTTCTAATATGTTTTCAGGTTGAAGCCAAGGTGGGGATTCTACCTAAGCATGAAAAACGTTGCCCACCTTGACTCTACCCTAGTTACATTATGCTTCCCTAAGTTGAAGACAATGTGTGGGACTTCTACCTAAGCATGAAAAACATTTCCCACACACGCTCTACCTTGGTTGGAACATTTCCCATCAGTTTCTTATGAGAGACATTTCATTGTCCTCGGGATCCATGGGAGAGAATCTATAATTTTTATGATTGGATTTTATCTTTTTCTAGCTACAGACCTCTAAGCCTTCAACCCCTTCTTCCCATGAAATCAAGTGCAATCCCTTCTCGAGTCAATACACCCGAAAATCCCAAAATTTAAGGAGACAAATAAGGGGTGAAGTGATGAAAAATGATAAGTATGATCAGGAGTGGCACAATGACTTGTCAAGGAGGCCTCCCCATAACAAACCCATCCCTAAGGGTGACCACTTACTAGGGCATAATGTCAACCATCAAGGTGAAATAGCGAAAAGATAATAACTTCCAAGAAAACATTCTATAATAAAAAACAACTTTAAATGAAACATACACAAATGCCTGAAATATTAAGGTGACACTTACCACAATACCTGACTTGTACCTCATGGAGCAGGACCCATTGTCTTTCGAAAACAAGTTGATGTGGTGCATACCATTATGATGAACCTGAGATCTTTGGTGGTGAAGTGGGCCTATGTCTGTGCAAGTGGACATTGTTAGCCATTTGTTTCTCGGTACTCCATGTATGCAACATGGGGGCCTCAAGACAACATCTCCTTATTTATCCCTAGAAATTGGGGATAACAAAGCCATTTATTATTTGTGGATGATGTTATTTTGTTTGGTACATGAATAGTTAGTGAAGCAAAAAATTATAAGAAAATAATTGACTTTTATATTAAAGCAACATGAATGGAAATGAATGTCCTCAAATATACTATTTCATTCAATGATATGGAGGAGGGATTAGGAAGACAATGCTCTAAGATATTCTATTTTACACCCTTGAACCTGGACAATGGGTTAAAATATCTCAGTTTTTTTTTCTCAAATCAAATGGCTACAAATTCAAGGATTGGAATTGGTTATATGAGAAAATTGAAGGATGAGTGACTAATTAGTGTTACGGGTGGTTATCGAGAGGAGCTAGATCTACCTTGGTCAAATCAATGATGGAGGGGATACTTGTGTATTGGCATCCTTTAGCCTACATTTTGAAAGAAATGGTGGAAAAAATTAGGAAAACGTGTTTTAGTTACCCATGGACAAGGAAAGGAGAAAGGAAAGGCATTCCATTTGTTGCTTTGGAATAATCTTGCAAAACCAATGGAGGCAAGAGGGTGGGGTTTAATGAATATCCATTTTTTTGGATAAGGATTGACAACAAAATGTCTTTGGAGAATGATGAGAACTAAAAGTTTATGGGGAAAAGTGATGACAATGAAGGATTGAATTAGAAGAGAAGTGAAGAAGTCTAGAGGGAGTTAATTCATTTGTAAGGCATTAGTAAAGGCTTACCCCTTACTAGGAAGATGATTGGTTTGGAGGGTAGGTAGAGGTGACATAATGAGAATTGGGGAGGAACCATGGATGTGATGTATAGGGAATAAAGTGTTCTATGAACCTTTAAAAAAATGTTGCAACACCCTATTATAGATAAAAAATAGTAATACAAGAATTTAAACATTTATGAGGGTGATCATAGGCTAACTTAAAATTTTAACATGTTTAATCATCCAAAAATCTCATACAATACTTATGAAAAATATAATTTAATCAAAAGAACTTTTAAAAAGGCATCACACCAATTCCAATGAATTCTATCTAATAAGGTTGAATAAGATAAAATTTAAGCATCTTCCTAGAAACATAAACATCTAAATACTTTACTTTTGGTTTGCGCAACTTGCGCATTTCCTAATAAAGCTAGATACACAAGTCACATTAAATATTCTATTGAACGATTAATGTAATTCATTATATAATTTTGTAATAAGATATAATATTATTACATGTACCCTTACGAAATGGATAAATAAAAGTTGAATCCATGATGTCATTTCTCTAATACATTATTGAAATCTAAGACAATTTACCTTTCATTTTTAATTAATGCTATTGCCTCATACTTACCTTAATATTTATGCACAACCTAGAATAAACTTTGTGTTATCGTATTCATTTCTCTCTTATTTTTTTTAATGACTTATTATCTTCTAACCCTAAAATTTCCATCAACCCAATCCCGAGCATACAAGGTTAGACCATCTCACTAAAGGTTCCATTTATATGTCGAGTGAAACAACATACATATGGCGCCAAGAAGAGAGCTCACGGGTCATCTAGAGCACAAGCGTCAATCCCATGACTGAAGGTAAATCAAGAAAGTGAGAGTATCTGAGTTTTTAGGGTCAAGCCAATCTAGCACACAACTAGATACACTATACTCAGTCACTTTCGACATCTTATCGATTGAGATTCACAATGTCTCACTGAAATATAAAGGTAACCAATTGTCAAGACGAACGATTAAGTGACTAGCCAACTACACACAAATTCTTACCAACAAGGATTGGTTTGAATTTCTAACAAGTCTATTGCAAGTCATAAAGTGACTAGAGTAACCGCTAGTTGTCAAATATTCCCATGCACAAAGTGTCTAAGGCCAAGGAAGATCCCAAATCTCAATTTGAGTAGTAATAGGGTTCAACAACTAAAACAAATCACTCCCGGCCTAAGGTCATTAATTAACACCCACAAATTAACAATCAATAAAGATTTCTCGACGTAGTGTCTTTGACCTAAGTTGTTACCTCCACACAGTTTTGAAAAGTTAGAAGATACATAATTTCCAGTTGGTCTAACCAATTTCTATAACTGGTTGTTAACTTATCTAGTCACGAATGATTGACCTAACTTTGATTCCGTCAAGCAAATGTGACGGGTCAATTGAAAATGTCTACCGGTTTGATTAACCTAATTAATATAACTTGTTGTTATCATCTCAACAAAGTTAACATTGTAATAAACAACCACCCTCCAGCCGATGGCAAGAATTAAAGTTGCATTAAGGTGTTGAATGAACTTTACACTGACTCCAGTCAAGTCATAAAGAAACGAAGGTTATACCTTCTCTCGTCGAAATTCCTATTATTTCCAATGAATATTACGAGATAAATGCCATTAACAATTGTTTAAAGAGTTGACCATGCGATGATCGAGATCAATTTGAATTTGCTTAAAACCCAACTTGTTTATTTTCGTAATGATTATGTTTATTATCTAAAAACAAAACATGAGGAGGATTCCAGGAAGATTCAATGGTAGATATCACTCTGGCATATCACAGTTCCAAGAATTTGCTTCACTAAATTCGCATGGCTTCAAGGAAGCATATCAGAACCTTCAGTATATATGGATCGCTTCTACAGAGCAATAAGGGCTTGAGTGCATGCACAATTTACTTTGTGGAGATGCTAAAGTTAAGACACCATATCATATTTGACAATGGAAAACATATTTCATAAGGACGCCTAGGTGAAACGAGAATTTCCTGATGGATAACTCAATTAACGATGGTGATCTCACACCTGCTCCATCTGAATATATATAATTTTCAGCTTTATCTCTAATTGTTGAAGGGAAATTGGACTATAAGGAATTATATATAT
>ML840026.1:0-35535 GCA_009831015.1 Picea engelmannii | reverse complement strand
ATGTTCAGAAGGAGGATTGGGGGTGTTTTTGTTGTTGTTGTGGAAGACGGCCTTGGAGAGCATGCTCCAAAAAAACTCTTTTCACACAAGAAAAAAATTTCGCTTCTCGATGACAACAAGGGTTAGATCTCGGTTAGCTTACCAGGAAGATGCACCTTTTCCTATTTATTTCTGATTTTTCGAGATCGTACAAGGTGTGGGGCAAAGAGAATACACAAATCTAAAATAGTAGCAGCCCGGAAAATAAAAAAAAATACAAACTGAAATAAAATCAAAACTTTGCAAAAAAAAAATTTAAATGCGTATTCAGACTTTATACCTCTGGATCTGACTGTAATGGTCGTATCTTGGGAAAATGGAAACCTTTTCGAGTGAAATGAAAAATGTTCCTGAATGAAACGAGTGCTCTGGACGCAATGGAACAGTTTTCTCAGCCCAGAAATGTACGAAAATCCCAGAAAATGGAGATGAGGCAACTCGGCTTCACGATCTCGATCTACAATAGGAGTGGGTCTTCAAACAGGCTCTGATACCATGTTCGACAACACAGGTATTCCATCAGAAGACGAACACCTTCAGTAACCACTCACATAACCAGATCAAAGATCAACACACCGATGTTTTCACGTGGTAAAACCCCTACGGCGAAACATCCACGGCCCCAGCCAATGCGGCCACTTGGAGCAGTTTATTAATGCAAAGAAAAAGATTATAGAGAGATTTTACAAGAGAGTTTCTCACAATCGATCATCAACAAATGACCCTCCATGCTCTTTAAATAAAGATCATGGACCGATCGGGTGTTAATCCACGGATCAATGGCCGTTAAGATCGAGGAGAGTATGAACCGTCAGATCACTCTATGTCGGGAACATATCGTGACTATCGGATTTCCTAACTACAAATGCATACTAAGGCATACTAAAGAAACACACTTTTACCTAACGACATATTAGACCAAGTAGATCTTAACTAACTCCTAAGTGTCTAAATATCCTAACAAGAACTATTTCCCCAAGAAAATGTCACCTTAAGCTTTACAAGATGAAACATAAAGGTTATCCAACCTCTAGAAAGAAGATGGAAAATAGGATCAAAACCCAGTTGTTGCCTCCACACACTCTTAATCCACATACCCATGCATTTTTTCTAAATTAGCATGTCATGTATTTCTAACTAACATCATGGCCTGATAAAGCTACACTTACTCCATCACAAAATCCTACCCCATGATCAACTTCATCCCTTCTGACCTAAAATTAACACAACTTGGTTTATTTTTATTCTTCTTACTCAGACCCTTTGAAGCATAATGTTAAATATTGTCCTTCTTTTCCTCCTT
This sequence comes from Picea engelmannii, assembly GCA_009831015.1. NCBI lineage: Eukaryota > Viridiplantae > Streptophyta > Pinopsida > Pinales > Pinaceae > Picea > Picea engelmannii. Next base: position 34,193 of record ML840026.1, on the reverse strand, counting down.
ATCACCAACTTTTGATAAGATCTACATAACACATTCCTTACTTTAACCACCATCCTTTACAATTTGTTTTAAAATTGAGCCCATCACCTCCATTGAGATATGAGTAACCTCCACGACATTCATGGGTAGATGTGGAAAACACGTCACCTTGTCATTCTCATCATTAACCACCAACTCCACCCAAACTTGGATGTCCTTTCGACCTGTACTACTAGGAAATTCAAAACTGAGACAAGAACTAGAAATTATCTTGATCCCCTCATCATTCCCTTCACTCATGAATGATTAACCAAACACCTCCATCCTCTACAACTTGGCACCTCTAGTTTTGGATACAAGGAGGAAGAGTCTTCATTCCTTCAAGTTGATAGGCCCCCTTTGAACCACTCGATACCTTAGCAGCCCTTATGATTAGACCTGAAGCACTCCTCCCCTTACCAACACAAAGACCTAGGATAGTAGTCCAAGCCTAAAATATACTTCCATATTCAAGCATACTAACTCTACATCCCCAAAATCTTAACAACCCCATAATCTATAAAGATCTCTATTATCCAACCAAAATCAATATCCTAACTCTTCCATTAACGAACCAGAACCCTTAACCACTACTAATGTTTGCAGTTGGTGGTGCTTGTCAAGTTATTTATATGATTAAATGACTTGGAAATGAAATTTCAGAGTTCCTTTTGATTTTCATGAGTTAACACGCTATCAAAATTTGGTTTTATTACAAATGTTTTCAAAATTAGATCTAATGTTTTTGTAAGCCATGCAATAAAAAATGAAGTGTTTTTCATTTTCTACACTAATTATCTCACGTATTTTGCAAATTAGTTTGTGCCAAGGCATTTTGGGTTTCCATTCTTAGTATGAAGCTCATAGGAAGTATTTATTTTCTTTCATGAGTTGGAAACAATGGAAATAAAATTTTGATCTTCTAACTTTCAGTTAATGATTTTTTTGTAATTATTTATATTTCTCTCATTCTCACTCTCAATATAACTCCACATGTTCCTTTTAAACTTACCTATGATAGTGCTTATAATAGTGTTTATATCTTGTAGGGTATCCTTCTCCACTATCCCTCAATGGTTTAACAAGGATATTGCATCTCTTGTCCAACCTCTCTTGACCCTTGAGTGGCTTAAGTATAATACTATAAAGGATTAATAAGAAAAAATGTGTATAAGATTAAAATTTAACAAGATTTTATCATTTATTCTCTCCAAATTTTATCATACTTTTATGACGAAGAATCTAACTATTTTTTAAGATGGAAAATGTAACATTTTTTTATACAATTTAGAAAAAATGGAAAACTAAAAATTATAAAATATATAATTGCATTACTAGAAAAAAACCCACAACAAGATTTTTACACATTCAAACTTTTTAAACAAAAATTGAAGCTTCATGGAACAAAATACAAGTATATTTGAGCAAAGGTATTGAAGATCACATCGATGACGAAAATAAATCTCAAGAATTCGAGACAACACTCATTGTTAATGGTAAAACTAAAGTTTAAATCCTTACATTTGAACACAAATTGAGTGGAGACACATGTATTGACGAAGCTTTAGTCCCAACCTCCCAAATCCATGATAAATCTCAAAAAAGTGTGGTAGTGTTCCTCGGATATCCTATATTAGTAGTTGTGTTCAGAAATTAAGACCTGTGTTCCATCAGTCTCTAGTCATTATTTCTTAGATTCTTGTTGCATGTATGATGTTCTTCTCACTCAAGGAATAAATGTGTCTATCTTCATGATGCACAGAATCCTTCTTCATATACCAAACAAATAATACACTATATTAACTCATGGTCAAAGTTGACCTCCATTATCACCACTTTGACATCAATGTTTAATCTTACTAATTAGGGGAAATTTGAGGTCTAAAATGGGCCTCCTAAGGAAAAGATAGAATAAGAGTTAAAATAATAAAATAAGAGTTATGATTTTTCAAAGGGAAAGAAATAAAACTATCTTTTTTTAATCATATTTTCGACTTATCTCCTTATGGATTTAGTCAAATTTCAAGTGTAGGAATTCGTTGGATGAATAATTAAATTTCACATCCAACGAGTACCCACTCTGCATACTTTTGATAAACCCATAATGAGCTAAATTGAAAATATACGGATAAAAAAAAAAAAAAAAACGTTTTTATTTTCCATCTTTTGCTATCCTTTAATCTCTTTCTTTATTAACATGATCTTTAGATTTCCATTGTTTCTTTGTTAAAAAATTTACGACCTCCTCAAATCAACTAGCATATGATAAATTGTTTATGGAAAAATACTTTTGTATCTGGGTGTAATATTATACCCAAAGATTTACCTCTTCACGTGTTTAATGGAATATCTTATTTTGGTAGATTTATCACTTCCTATATTTATAATACAATGGTTGTCCATGAGTCTATTACTATGCAAGGATAAATGATCCATGAAGACTTAATCAACAAATTTACTACTTCCTCAAATCAACTAGCATATGATAAATTGTTTATGGAAAAATACTTTTGTATTTGAGTGTAATATTATACCTAAAGATTTACCTCTTCTCGTGTTTAATGGACTTTCTTCTTTTGGTAGATTTATCACTTCCTATATTTATAATAAAATGGTTGTCCATGACTCTATTACTATGCAAGGATAAATTCTCAATGAAAAAATAATTATTTTGAGTACTTTCAAGAACATAATAAAATCTACTTATATTGTTTATAGCTTTCATCAAACCTATTGTATGTTTATATTTTGATATTGAATGGAAGACGGGGTCTCTGTGGTAAGTTTTGGTCCTAGGATGTCTCCTCCATAGGACTAGGAGCAAGGGTCGCAGGCCCTATTTCATCAAATTTTCTCAGGTCCCCGAAATCTTAGTCGTTTCCTTCTCCCCTCCCAGAGTCTGAGATTCTGAGTGTTAGCGTGACACCTGGCAGAATCCCTTCGTTTTTAAGAGTACAATATCTCGATGGATGGATTGTGGGTACAAAATAGAGGTTTATTATGACCTCAAATCGAACTCAAATAGATATTTCTACACGCACGATGAATTCCTCGAAAATAAGAGCAAGCTCAGTTCCACCCCCCTTCGTTTTCAGAAACCTTGGTGGTGAAGAGAGAAGGTGTGGTCACTCGTGAGAATAAGAAACTTGAGAAAACCACAACTAGCAGGATTAATGGCCATGTCGGAGGAAAATATAGCTTAGTATGGATATTCAATACACAACATGTGGAATAAGGACCCCCCCCAGAATGATAATACCTCCTCTGAGGGCAAAGGTGATGATCCATTTATACTCATGGATTTGGAAAAAGAGGAGAAAGGAATCACAGAGCATCTGAAGAAAGATAAGGGTTTGAACTCAAATTTGAGATTTGGGGTGGATCTCCCCATAAAACACTCCAAGGGAATTCACGAAAAGAATGGATCCATCCAAATGGTTGTTGGTATATATATCTCAGTGACAGAGGTCACCTAGTTCTTAGGAAAAACCCTAGTTGAACATTTCAGCGGAAAAAAGGTTGGGGAAGAAGTGATGTATAGATGGATGGGTGGCCATTGGAAGCCAATGCTTGGTTATTCCTCATAGGTGCATACTTTGGTCAGAGGATGGAACTATTTTTTGATGCGAATAAATTAGGATTGTAGTTCCCTATTAAGAGAGGAATGGTCTTAAGGCCCTTCAGACCTAATTCTTAAGCCATGGATAGTAGATTTTCACCCAACAAGGGAACCTGTGGCCTTGATGTGGGTCTGGGACATATTGTTATGGTTTCTGCTAAGTTTTTGGTCTCAGGAGGCACTGGAGGCCATAGGGAATAAGCTTAGTTTTTTTGTGGGGTTGGAACCCAACTGGGCTTCAAAGCAGGATCGTCGATGGGCTTGGATCCAGATCGAGGTAGATGTGCGAGAAGACCTTCTAGGGAATGTGGAAATTGTGCATGGTGAAATAATTTGGCATCAACGAGTCGAGTATTGGAAGTTTCCTTTTTGTTGATTTGGATGCCATGAAATTTTCCACATCCACTCTCAATGCAATTGGGTCGCTCCCCTGTTTCAAAAAAATACCAAGGTTTTAAAGTCAAAATCGACAGTGGGAAGCAATGTTATTTAGGAAAAGGTTTATGTGGAAGGCCAAAGGACGAAGGTCATACTCAAATATGGAAGCACAAAAATCCTGGAGAAAGCCATCGTGAAAGTGACTTAGCAAATATCCCCTTTAGATGTAGAATTGGTCAAGTTATCTCTGACTTGGCGAAACTTTAGAATAGGAAAAGAGGCATCCACAAAAAGATTGGACAGATTTTTAGTTATAGAGGCACTATTGGAGACAAGTATCTAACGTAATTCCTCGGTTGGAAATGAAGGTATCTAGGATCATCGACCTATTCTCCTTCAATGGAAAACTGGTAGAGAAGCACCCCTCTGAAGATAAGCCAAGTTTGGTTAGAGGAGGAGGAGTTCAAAAATGTGGTTTTCACCAAATGGAAGAAGATAAGTTCATCGGATCCTGGCCCTTTGATGATCCAATTTGAAGAAAACCTTCACAGAATAAAAAAGTCCATAAAAAAATGGTTTCCAATGTGGAAGAACCGAAGAAAAAGAAATTTAAGAGAAACATAAGAAAATATTGCCACACTTTTCAACATTATTGATGAATCTCCCCATGATCCAACCCTGTTGAAAGAACTAAAAGACCTAGAAGCCATCAGACATGAATGGCTGGAGAAACAGGATAAAATATTGCATCTCAAAAGTAGGTTGCTTTAGTTAGAAGCGACGGATGACAACACAAAGTACTTCCACCAATTCACTAATTACAGGAGGAACATAAATTCTATATGGTAAATAAAAGATGAAGGAAGAAATTTTAGTACCTTCCAGGTGAAGGTTGAGGTAGATGCTAGATATTTTGAGAAACTTTTAAAATCCCCTGTTGGTTGTCCCATGCAGGAAATCTTGGAAGTTTTTTTAAATTCCCTTCAGTCTTCTCTGACGAGATGAATCAAAATCTGGAGGAGGAGGTATTAGAGGCCAAAGTCCATGTCACCCTCTTATCTATGCAGAAAGGAAAGAGACCAAGCCCAAATGACTTTACGATCGAGTTTTTTAAGACCATATATGACCTAGTAAAGGATGAGCTCCTAAATATAGTAATATAATCCCAAAGAAATGGTAAGGTCATTGGCTCTTTCAACTCTACCTTTCTTTGTTTAATTCCCAAAAATCAGGACGATGATTCTTTTGGGGACTTTAGACCCATCTCTTGCTATAATGCGATCTATAAGATAATTTCCAAGGTCATAGTGAGATGCCTGAAGCCTCTTCTGAGCGATATCATAAGTGAGGAATAGTTTGGTTTCCTCCAACATAGGAAAATTCATGATGTAGTTACGATCGCCCTATAGGTTTTCCATTTGATAAAAAAGAAGAAATTGAAATCAACAATCCTGAAACTGACTCTATTTAAAGCATATGATAGAGTGAATTGGATGCTCCTTTGATTGGATCTTTTGCAGATGGGGGTGAATTTACAAATTGTGAATTGGATCATGGGGTGTCTGCAGAGTTCTTCGTTTGCATCTATAATCAATGGATCCCCCTCACGCTTCTTCAAAGCCTCGAGAGGACTAAGACAAGGGTGTCCCCTCTCCCCCTTCCTCTTCCTAATAATTTCAAAATCTTTAAGTCAAATTTTGAAGGAAACCAAGGAAATCAAAGTGCTAAGAGGACTTTGTGTAACTAAGAGAGAAATGGTCTCCCATCTATTGTTTGTAGATGATATTTTATGTTGTGTTCAAGAAATGCATAGAGATATTTCAACCTTAAAAAAGATTTGAGACCTGTATTGTTATGCAATAGGTATGGCTATCAATATGGAAAAAATATTTTCTATCTTCCATCAATGTTTGGATGAGGAAATTGAAACCCTTCCTAACATCATTCCTACCACAAAAAAACCCTATATGAGGGTTTTAAGTATCTATGCTTCTTCCTCGGGCTTGTTTGCTACAAAAAGGAAGACTGGGGATGGCTTATTAGAAAAATCGAAGCAAGGGTCTCAACTTGGGTTAACAGGCTCTTATCCAAAGGAGGAAGAATAGTCCTTCTTAACGCAGTCCTGGAAAGTATTCCAGTCCACTGGAACTCCATAACGACTATCCCGAAGGGGGTCCTCACAAGGATCCACAAACTGAGTTTTCAATATCTTTAGGCAGGTCAGAATTCTAAGGGAGGAATCCGCCTAGCTAAATGGTCTTCTATTTCTCTTCCTAAAGAGTTAGGTGGATGGGGATTAAAATAAATTCATTCTTTCACCCGAGCCTTGGCTGGAAGGAATAAGTGGAGGCTTTCGCAAGGAAATTATCTTTCGACGAGGGTAATGAACACTAAATAATTCCCTAGTATGAAAATAGTTTATTATCTCTGTGTCCCCTTTAAATCGTCAAAAGGCTCCATCGTGTGGAAGGCCTTAGTTGAGGTGTTCCCTTTAGTGGGTTTTTGGATGGTATGGAAGGTCGAGAACGACATAAACATATGTCTAAGGGAAGATCCCTGGCTAGGGTAAGGTAAAAAATACAAACTCTTTGAGCCTTTGATCCATAAGCTAAGGGACCAAAACATTTTCTCTCTAAGATATGCAAGGGTAGGCATCCCACAACCAAGGGTTTGTAATGGTTGGTGAGATGTAGATTCCCTGGGGCTTATGGGTTGTTTAACTGAGGAATGAAGGTCCTACATTGGTTTCCTATGTGAAAAATTTATAAGTTTGGATGATGACTATGAAGACACACTTTGTTGTTCTAGGAACCCAAGGGGTGGTTCCTTCACCGTGAAGATTGGTTACAAATTTTGGTAAGAAAAAATATACGAAGGGCCCAAAAAATGGTGGTGGGGCTTACTATGGAAACTAAAAGCTCCCACAAAATGAAAAATAACATGTTGTCTAGATTTGAACAACAAACTTCTCTCTTGGGAAAATAGAATCAAAAGGCATTGATGTGGTCCCAATCTATGTATTCTTTGCAAAGAAAAATCTGAATCTTTATCATACATATTTATTTTTTCTCCCTATGCAATTCAAGTACTGATGAAGATGATCAAGGAAAAGCTAAATTCCAAGTCTACTTGGAACAAGGATAGTCTAGATGAATGTTTCAAGGAGTTGATCCAGGACAAAGCAGTCAAGTTTTATGCATGTCTTCCATGTATGATGATTTCCAATATTAGGTGGGCCCGAAATAGTGGCACTTTCAAGGATAAGTTTGTGCCTCCATAAGTGACAACGCCCATAACCCTTAATCAGGTTGTCGAGTTTAAGGAAGAAAAAAAGGGAAAAAAAACACTTAATCCAATTATGCCTTCAATAGACTATGAAATCATGTGGGTCTACTTCGATGGGGAAATCCAAGGTCACCCTCCAATGTGTGGAGCGGGAATAATGATTTTCATAAACCACAACCATTACTTGTTCATTAAATATTCTCCAGGAGTAGGCTCAAATAACAGAGAAAAATTCATTGCTCTTTGGATGCTTCTAGAGACAACTAAATCAAAGGACGTAAGGAATATCTAAGTGATGGGTGACTCGAAATTGATCATAGACTCATCCAGGCAAAAACATGTTGTCTAGGAAATCTAATTGGCCCCTATCATGAGAGATATCAAATTGGCCTTCCATTGCTTTCAGTGGATGTCTTTCCTCCACATTATTCGTGAGTTAAATGTCAAGGAAGATGAGATATCCAAAGAGGCTCTTATTATTCCAATTGGAGCCTTCGTAATATTAGAATATATTGATGGAGTTGAGACTGAAGCAATGGAGTTTCTCTTATGAGGATCGATCATGTCTGAAGCTGACCAACAATATGTAAAATGTTTTTGTATTTTTAAAAAGAAAAGTAGGAAATAGATTGAGGAGAGAATTGTAAGAGAGGACATATCTCTGTCTTTTTTGAACAAATATCAAAGTGGGCTTGTCCAAGGCCATCTGTCTAGACTGTAACATGTATATCCCTCTGCGGAGAATATAAAATATTTTTTTTTCTAAGAAAAAAAGATGCTTTCATCAAACCGAGAAACTAAATTAATTAACTCACATTAGATCATTAATAGATCTTAATGGGATGCTTTGATTCACAATTTAATAAAAAAATTATTAATAAAATGGTATAATGTGTTATGAAAGGTTTTTTTTGTAGTACATAGTTACGACATGGAAAATTTGTTGATGTTTTTGGTAGCATCAAATAGGTACTTCCACGTGATTTCATGTCAAAAAACCCCGAAGGAAAAACCAATACCTTGTTGATTTTATTCATTAAAATATTGGGCTCCCATCCTGAGATAATGGCCCATGAGAGGAACACAATGCATCGATAGTCTAGACCACCTGGCTACTATCTCCCTTGATTCCCCTTTGCACCCTTCCTTGGCCTTTCCCACTCACACTTGGATGAACTTCTCTTTACCCACTCAATGAGATCTCCTCATTGTCCCCTTAGTGCGAGTGGGCAGGGTTGAAGAAGGGTGCAAAGGGGAATCAAGGGAGATAGCATCTAGGTGAGCTAGGCTATTGTTGCATTGTATTCCTCTGATGGGCCATTATCTCGAGATGGGAGCCCAAGATTTTAATGAATAAAATCAAGAAGGTATTGGTTTTCCCTTCGAGTTTTTTTTCCTGGGTAAACTACCCGTGAAAAAACCCCTTTTTTAATTCACCTACAACCTTCAGTAAAAAATTTCCATAGAACAATTTCTCCACTGTGTTTCAAAAATATCAATTAGTGCAAATCTAGCTTCCTTTCAAAGTCTCGTCTCTGATACCATGTTGATTTTTGAACCTAACACCAGGGTATTAATTCCAAGTAAAAACTAATTTTATGGAATAATATCACAACTAGGTTATCAACGAAAAAATAAAATAAGTGGAAGAAAATTCAGGGAACCAAAACACATTGCACAACGTATTTGGGTAAACTACCCCTGGAAAAACTAGATCTGTGATGATGTTATTAAATAAAATCAAGGCTCACGTTCTGGGAAAATGGCCCTTTTGAGGAAATACAAATGCAACATATAGCCTATCCTAATACCCAAGATCAATCATTTGATCTTGTTGGTTGTTGCTTCCCTTGCTGCCCCCTTGCACCCTTTCCTCGGCCCCTTTCCCTGCACATATGAATTCTCACTCACTCTTTGTGTACCATCACTATGTCTCATCCTTTCACATAAGTTTTCTTTTATAACCTTGAGTTTACCCTAAGTCCAAAACCCTAGATCTCCTAAAGTGATCAACCACTGAGATCTAATCTCGCGTTCACTTTAGATCTAACGGCTAGGAATTAATTTAGTTACTAATGAAAAATACTTAGGTATTTAATTAAATTAAACTTACTTTATTACAAAAGTACATTCACTTACATAAAATGAATCCACTAAAATTCTGAGAGGCATTTAGGACAACGAGGCATTTAGGACAATTCGCTATCAAATCTATTTGCATGGCGTATATCCAATCCACTTGATTGGTTGATCCCTCTAAACATAAAGTTATCCCTGCCATCTCACTTCGACCCGTCTCTAAAGACTTTCACTAGCTGCTCGGATCCCTACGCAAGACTCGTTTCTTGCTACCTAAAATTTACTTCCTACTACATGATCATGTTATCAGGACCTCTGCCCAAGGTTTCCTAGGGCTTCCCGGTGACTTCTGCAGTTTCCCACGTCCTTCTGAGCACTGCCCAACTAATTTTTGGGCTGCTCGAGCGCTCTTCTCAATTGCCCAACAATTTTCTAGATCTGTTTGAGCCCTTTTTGGGTTGTCTTCCCACTACCCAGGGGCTTCCCGACTTTCACATCCCCTGCGGTTTGTTTCTGGGTGGCGACGGTGCTTTCTGCAACGGTCTACAACTACTTTTCTTGTTGGTGGCGACCTGTCTATCTGGTCGATAACTAGTTGGTCACCTGGCGACCTGTTCTAGTGGTTGCAATCGCTTTTCCTCCTTCGATGATGCTTTATTTCCCTGTATGCCCCTACATATCCTTTCCTCCACATCCATGCCTTCGGTTGCATGTGATGCTGGCTTCCTTACCCGCGCGGTTGCTGCTTCACGCTAGTTGTTGCTCCTTCCCTTGCCTGTGGGTCCTCCTTCATTCAGCTGGAAATTTCCAGTTACAACCACTATGTTCCCAACGCTCTCCACCAACTCCTACTAATATCCCTGTCAAACAACGACCCCATCCCACGACTGTGTCTCAGCCACAATCACATGCGGATTTTTTCTCTGCACAAATATTTCTCCATCACCGTCCAATCCACTCCATGTAATATTGTTGCCTTGCGGATCTCCCACATAGTTGTTTGTATGAGGTATGGATCTATACGGTACGATATGTCTGGTTCTTCATTTCTTTTTACCACCACCTTACAGTGAAAAAATTATGCAGAAAAATTTCTCCATTGCACTGCAAAAGTCTCTATCCATGCAACCTGGCTTCCCTCAAAGATCAAACTTTGATACCATGTTAATTTTCCAAAACCTAACACATGACCATTAATTCCAAGAAAAACACATTTACTAAATAATAGACGGGATGTGGAGGTAGGGCTGTGTGGGGGTGGACAGGTAAACATAGTGGCAAAGGAGGAGGAAAAGTGGGTGCATCCGTCAGAATAGGCCACCAGTCAACCCATTAGCCACTAGCCAGTTAGACAGGCTATCACCAACACGAAAAACAGCCGTAGGCCGCCGCAGAAAGCATTGTCGCCGTCGCCGCCTAGCAACAGACCATGGGGGATGTGACATCCGGGCAACCCAGAAAGGGTCATGGCAGCGGGAAGACAGCATAGAAAGGGCTCAGACATGCCCGAAAATTTTCAGAAATTCTAGAGTAGGGATCGATCAACCTGTAAATTAGTTGGGTAGTTGTAAAAGTCACCACAAATCCCTTGGAAGCCTCGGGCAGGGGTCTAGGCAGTGGGCATCGTGATCGAGAAACAAATTTGAGCGACATGAAACAAGTCTGGGAAGTGAGAAATAGAGTCTAGGCAGTAGGTATGGGTAGCGAGCAACTGAGTCCAGGTAGCAAGTTCTGGGAAAGGATCTAGGCAGCCATTGAAAGTCTTAAAAGACAGGTAGGAACTAGATGGCAAGGATAACTTTCTATTCAAAGGGATCATCCAATCAGATGGATTAGAGAGAAGCCATGGAAACAAATATGATAGCGAAGACCAAACCACCTCTAGGTTGTGGAAGTACCTTCCTTGTTAAGAGGGAGTGTTGATGTTTTTGGTAGCATTAGACATGTACTTCCATGTAAGTTCGTGTCAACACGTGGGATTCATTCTAAATGCCTTTGAAAATATTATGAGATTCAATTTATGTAAGTGAATGTAATTTTGTAATAAAGTGAGTTTAATTTAATTAAACGCCTAAGTATTTAGCATTAGTAATTAAATTAAGTCATAGTCGTTAGATCGAAAGAGAATGTGAGATTATATCTCAGTTGTTGATCACTTTAGGAGATATAGGGTTTTGGACTTATGATAAACTTAAGGTTATAAAAGACAACCTATGTGAGAGAATGAAACATGGTGATGCTACATAAAGAGTGAGTGATAATTTCGGTGTGCGGGGAAGGGGGCGAGGAAAGGGTGCAAGGGGGAAACAAGAGAAGTAGTAGCCAACAATATCGAAGGAGTGATATTGGGTAATAGGCTAGGCTATTTGTTGGATATGTGTTTTCTCATAATGGCCATTATCCCAAGATGGGAGCCCTGATTTTATTTAATAAAATCATCACAGATTTGGTTTTCTCTTGAGAGTTTTTCTAGGGTTATTTACCCAAAATCATGTGTGCAATGTCTTTGGCTTTCTAATTTAGGTTTTGCTGAATTTTAATGGTTAAGTAACCTAGTTGTGCTATTATTCAGTAAATGTGTTTTGCTCGTAAATAATGGTCGTGTGCTAGGTTCTGGAAAATTATCAATATTGACATTTTTGATGTAAAATTTGGTAAGAATCATTTTGAATCGATGGAAATGTAAATATTAAATGTGAACAATACACAATCCAGTTTTGGTAGGGGTATTCAAGGGCACTGAATCCATTCGTGCATGAAAAAAAAACAATTTTATGAATCCAAAATTGCAATTTTTCAAAGATTCCTTTGTCGGATTTTGGTGATGGAAAATCGGAAAAGGTTGAATTAGTAAAATGTTTAGATTTATGGGAATTAACTCCTTGCTTTGAAGTATCATCTCACTTATTTCCAACCATATATTTCTTGCAATGATACAAGATAGAGATCAATGAGGTCACACCATATTGTCCTTATGCCAACCTTCAAAACATTAAGAAACTATTCCCCCCTCCCATTTCTTCTATATGTTAATTTCATTACTTCATTCCAAACTTATTTAGTGTAAGGAAATGTACTAATGAGTGATTTATAGATTCATCATTTTTTTACACAAATTACACCTTTTAGGCCTTATTATCACAAAAGTTGTAGGTTGGGCAAAGCCCAACCAAACCACCTAAATTGTGACAACTAAGAGGGCACCTACCCATTGTCACCTTAGGCAGGTGTTCTCGTCACTTTAGAGGTGAGGTAGTCACCTCAAGGGGGGAATCGCAGTGACCCTCAGGGAAAATGAGACGGAAAATGTGATGTATGAACACATGCCCCTAAAAGTCAAGTTTCTAGATGGAAAAGGGAACTTGGTAATGAGTCTTGAGGGTTGCCAAAGCTTTGAGTGACCTGCAAAGAGATAATACCTTCTCGAGACACAAGGAAAACCAAGATACAATGCAATATATCAATTGGACAAGCAAGTTAATATTGATGTCCCTCATATAAGTTGTTAGTAACAATATATATCAGCAATGAAATGGAACAATAAGTTGCTAAACAAATGCTAGAAATCAAGTGAAAGATACATGAGATAAACTAGCTAAACACTAGTGAAACTCAAGATTTAGAGACCAAGATACTAGCATAAAAGGTAAGGTTGTTGTAAACAATTTCTGCAGTAATATAAATCAGCCTTATGGCTGTAAAAAACAAGTTATTACAGCAATAATATCAGAAACTAAAACTCCCACAAAGTCTACCAAAAAGTGTGTTGGGCCTAGTAGTTCATGTGTGCAAACTTTAAGCAACTTCTAGTGGTTGATTTAAGAGTTATTGAAGAAGTTAGATTAGGGTTTCTGCAGCCCTAATGGCTGAAGATGAATGTTTGTAACAAAATCAAGAATTACCCCTTTAGAGGGGACTCCCTAGTGGCTGAGAGGTTCTCTAGGCATAAGAAACAAAACCCAAATTGCAAAAAGTTGAAATGAACAAAAATCATTTTTCCCAATGGAACTATTTTATTTTTCCAATGCAAAGTATTCAGATTAGTCCCTTTAAAATTGGGTGAATGGGGCCTTTAAATCACAATTTAGATCAACAACAACCCTAGGGGTGTAAGCCCTCTTACTCCCTAGGGTATGCAACCAAGCTTGGAATAAATCTAGGAGGGTATACACACTCGTATTCCTCCTAGCAACCCTTGCAAAAAAGAAAGACTTATAATCTTAACAGAGAGATGAAGAAATGATGGAGGATTTATATTACATACACCTCCCTAGGGTTTCCACCAAAAATAACCAAAATAAGCAAGAAAGAAACAACATATGCAGATTTTTCCTTACCTAGTCTAAGAAAATGAGACATCAAACCCTAGTTTACCATGCAACAATCATCCAAGAGCCAAGAGAGCAATCCTTTAGGGGGAGCTCATCACTCCTCCTTATCCATTCACCAAGAGACATTCACCAAAATACATTTCACAAGAGAGAAAGACCATAATCACCAAGCGTAGCGAAAATTTCAGCCAAGTACTTCTCACAATGGGAGAGTTATGTTATGAAAATGATTTGAGTTTGATCTCTATTTATACAAAAAGTCCTAGACATAGTTTGTTCACATAAACTAGGGTAAAGCACAATATAAGGGGTCAAAATCCCTAATATTTCCCCTTTTATAGAATAATTCACTTAAATCCACTTTAACACATTAGAAACCCTAAAAAGAATATGACACCACCCCTTTAAGCAATGTTTTGGAACTTTGAGCAAGTCATTGGAGAAGAGAATGGATGTCGTTGGGGCTCCTTGAGCCTCCTCATCACGTGCTAGAGTAAATCCATGTCTTCTCCGGTCAAAATATGCCAAGTGTCAATGTGAAATCATTCCATCACCATCAAACCCCCTTGAGCATGATGTCAACCCTCAAAAGATGATGTTTTTCCTCTCCTAGGCAAGTCATTAGGGTACTAGGGGATATATAAAATCCTCAACAATGTCAAGTAAGCCTCCAAAGGAATTTATCTGTGATCCAGTGTGCGGGCCTACAACATCCAACCCGTGGGCTCCTTTCCCCATGGAAGCACAAGTTAGGCTTGTTCTCCCAAAACTGGCCACCAAGCAAGGTCATGAAAAACAAAAGGGTATGCCCTCGAAAGATCTCAAGCCAAAGATATCATGACAAGTGTAAACAACATCTAATATGAAAGACACCTAAACATGTGCATCAAAACTACCTCATCAAAATAAATAAATTCTCAAAAACCCTACACAATTCACCGGCAAGCTTGAGTATGGGAGGGGTGTCGTAAAGGTCCTATTGGGTAGACCAAAACCCTCAAGTAGGGGATTCTCCCAAGGATGGCATTTCAATTTAATGTAGTGTATGATAAGGTGGAAAGGATTTAGACTTCATAGGTTGATGAGTTTCATGACATAAAAGGGCTCATATTATCTCATTTATGAGTGCCTTTGTAGAGGGTGTGTGGCACCTTCATTTGAAATGCACTTTCTCCAATCTCATCTTCTTACCATTCTTTATTTCTTTCATGTTTTAAGGAATGATTTGAAGGCCATTTTCCTAACACAGTGTCCAAATAATGACAGTGTCATTCAAAAATACCTTGCAGAAATTAGAAGATTGGCTCATGATGAAGCCCCCTTTCTCTTAGTTATGTAACTGAGAGCCATTACCCTGGATTGGTGACCAGATGATGGTAATGTCATACCGCTAAGTACCCATGATCATGATAGTATGGCTTGTAATGAAACCTCCCATCCTCCAACAAACCCCCTAAGAATTCATTATCATTTATTTATTGTGGGTCCCCCATTTCTTACAGAGAAGCACTTCATTGCTTTCTCAGAGTATTACACATCAAAATTACTCACTTCAATGATGAACTATTGTCTTCATTACTAGTGTTGCAAGTGTCACACTTTGGCCACAAATGTCGCAAGTGTCATAAATATCATATTGTCATCTTGCATATGTCGTGTCTCAAATGATATCACAAGGAACACTTGAAAGACACCCTCAGACACTGTTTTAAGAAGGAGAAATCACTTGACAAAGAGTACAAATCTTTTTCCATGAAAAAGACCACTTAAAATTCATTTTTGAAGGGCGGCGCTCCCCTACCCACTGTCAGGGAGCGCTAGCGCTCCTTGCCCTCCTTTGGGGGAGCATTGTAGCACTCTCTCCACCATTTTGGAGGAGCGTTGTGCTGTTGAGAAAATCAGGGGAAGATCCCTCTTATCTCTAAAGTTAGTTTGATTCGAATCTGAGGTCAATGCTAGATCTTAGGGAGGATCCACAACTAATGGAGAAATATCCTCAACCTATCCCAAGAATCTCTAAAGTGGTTAGGCCTCTCCAAGCCTATATAAGGAGGCATCCTCATGGTGAAAGGGATGATACATTGAAGGCATCAAACTTATGATCCCATAAGGGAGAAAATCAGTGAAGCATATTCATTTTCTTTGCGGATCATTTGAGCAAGGGGTTGGACAAGGAGAGCTGGAAGAGGCTGTTGCAGCTTCATCAATTGTCTGTAAGTATCTCTTTTGAGTTCTCATTAATACATGTTCTTAGCCTGTTTCCATCAAGATTGTGTATACTGACATGAACTTGTCTTTAATGGATAGATCTAGTTTCAAACTAATCATAGTAGAATAGGAAGCATGCTTTGTCTTTGAATGGATTGCAGGACTTGTTGAAGAGCTCGGGGATCAAAGATCAACTTGGATTGGGCGAGGACAAACATCGAAAAAAGGCACATCTTCTTCCTCTTCTCTATAGATTAGCTTAGCTAGGTTTAAATTGATGTCAATGATCAACGTTAGCACCTTTCTGTCTTGGTCTTAGGAGGCTTGAGTCCAGGAGGGGATTCACTTGTCCGTGGGGGGATTTTCCTGTAACAGAAATTGGCGACCGTACTATGGATTGACATCTATTTTTATTTCCTGGGATTGTACCTTCCATTTTCCCACCTTTTATATCAGTCTGATTGTTTGTTCATCATCCATTGGCTTTCTCCTATCTTTACCTGCAATTTCACCAATTTTTATGCATTCTGGGTGAGTTGTTTTGCATTTTTTGGCTCTTTTTTTGAGGTTATAGGAAGATCAAAGCCCCCCTGTAAGCCATATCAGAGCGCTGATCTATAATCAGCGCTCCCATACAGTGATTTAGGGAGCATTGTAGCGCTCAATACCCTTGAGACAGAGAGTGCTAGTCTCTGTTTTGGAGGATTTTTTCCCTTTTCTGCTCAGATTTTTTCAGCCTGTTTTATGGAAATATTTACCTAGACTTTGTGGATGGTTTGTGAAGTTGTTTGGATTGGTATTTGGTTCTTATCAATCGTTATTGTCTTTTTTGGATCTCGAAACTTTTTCAGAAATGTGAAATTTCTCTTTCTTGCTGCTTGTTTTGTCGAGACAATTTGAGTGGTTTCTCTTCCTCTCTGTCTTTTCTTGGATTCTTATCTGCATTTTCTTGTACTCCTTGGATGCTTGTTGGTTGTAGAATACTTGATTGAGTTCTTGTTGGAACAAGTTTATGCTTTCCTTCTTTCGGTTCTCATTACTTTGAGTGCATGTTTTGTTTGAAACCTTTGTCGCTTCGTGTCTTGTGCATCTACATATGACTCTTTCCTATGATTGAAAGTTGCGGAGAATTGAAGGATTATTATTTAATTTATTTATACATTAGAATCAAACACAAAAGATAGATACATTCTTGATTTTGGGTAGTGAAACTAGCTTTCATTTGAAGTAGCGGAATTGCATAGTTTTTGGCATTTTGGGACATTGTGCATCTGGAATGATAAATGTTTTCTCCTTCTTGTAGCATAGCTTTCATTGAAATGAAAAGATTTCATCTTCACCTCTTTGCATAACTTTTGAGTCGGTAAAGACACCATATTGTCCACGCCATTTTCCTTTTGAGTAACAACAGCCTTAAAAATAAAGCGCTAAACTAAAAATTGATTAGACATTTTTATATTTTCTGGTAGCAAACCTACATTAGCTTAGGGTGTATGGATTTGGAATAGGTGTGAAAGATAACTTTCCAAAGCTGTAAACAAAAATAGAGACTTGAGTTAGGGAGCGGTGAAATCCATTTACTACATTTTTTCCTAGGAAGCCCTTCTAACACAAGGGTCAATCACAAGGTCACATTAAGACTAGCAGAGTTACTCACCCTGCTTTGTTGGTATTGGTGTAGAGATTGCACGTATTATGGGGCTCTCTTGAAGGTATACCCACAATGATGAGTGGAAGCCTTTCAAGTTGATTTCGGGCTCGATACCCTGCCCTTGCGCGTGGATCAGACTGTCGACTATTTCCCCAGGCATCATTGTTGTAGTTGGTAACCTTAGTGGCCTATTTCTTTAGGGTATTTACACAAGGTGACTGTGGAGAGGCAAGTCTTCAAGGTATCTGGAATCGACGTTGGCCAAACTCACTCGGGCTCCTTGGAGGGTATACCCATGTTTATGTGTGGGATCTTGCACCAGGGTGTAAGTCCGTTAATCAGGTCATCAACATAACATTTCCACCCGCTCTATTTCAACCCATTCTTATATTGTTCTCGCGACATTGGATTTCATCACCAACTAGTGCGTTGATTGTGAGAAGATTTTGTTTGTTTTCTTGATTCCTAAATTTTTAGCGTGTGTTGTTTATTTTCCCTAGCAGACTCTACCTTGGATCTTTGTTTAATGGCGTCAGTTCCTGAAACTACAAATGGAGCAACCCCTGCTCCAGGGGAACCTTTTGTTTTTCCTTCTTACGGAAATGTTGGTACTCCTTACATCGCTACTTTGAGCCTTCCAAGTCTCACAATTGGGTTATTGGTATGGTTGTTTTCCACTTTGGTAATTTCTAATGTAGAAAGTGTTTTAGATGTAATCACACCACCCACACATCAACCTCATGTTGACCTTTCTCCTTCTTCATCTGTTAGGTCTCCTTCCCTTTCTCCTTCTTCACCTAGTGAAAGCTTTAATGTGACTAGCCAGGTTGATAAGAAGAAGAAGAAATAGAAAGAGAAGAAGAAGAACAAGAAGAAAGGAACCAAGCCTCCAACTACATTAGATGTTGGATCCAAGCAACCAACTATTGTTGATAATATTGGGAGTGTTGATGAGGTCAAAAATATTAAAACGAAGAATATGAAACCCAAATTCCCTTGCAGTCTTTGTAAGGGTGACCACTTTATGAGAGATTTTCCTGGTCTTCCCAAGGTCTTAGATGTTCGAAAACACAGGTATTCCAACAGAGGATGAACACCTTTAGTAACCACTCACATAACCAGATCAAAGATCAACACACCGATGTTTTCACGTGGTAAAACCCCTACGGGGAAACATCCATGGCCCCAGCCAATGCGACCACTTGGAGCAGTTAATTAATGCAAAGAAAAAGATTACAGAGATATTTTACAAGAGAGTTTCTCACAATCGATCATCAACAAATGACCCTCCATGCTCTTTAAATAGAGATCATGGATCAATCGGGTGTTAAGCCACAGATCAATGGTCGTTAAGATCGAGGAGAGTATGAACCATCAGATCACTCTATGTCGGGAACATATCGTGACCGTCGAATTTCATAACTACAAATGCATACTAAAGAAACACACTAAGAAACACACTTTTAGTTGTAGAGTTGAATGTAAAGGGACTAGTAGTATTTGTTTTTTTCCAAATATTTTGGTAAAATGTTCTTGAAAGAGGTCCCAATTCATGATTGTTTATGGGAATACAATCATACCACTCCTTGAACTTTCCGACAAAAGTGTAAGAGAAGAGTCTCATCAGGATATCTTCTTATTGGTCATAAGGTTCAAGAGCATGGAGGAAGAAATCTAAATAATCTTCAGTTGTAATGAGATATTCTCTTGAAAAGATGGGGAGACACTCTTTGAAATTCTTTGGGAATTTGTGAGGAGATCCAAGGATATTTTTCATGTCTAAAGGTTTGTACACATCTTTGGCCCACAAGATCCATGTAGCACTTGGTGAGGTGGGCACGGGTGAGAGTGGAGGTTTGGAGGTAGTAGGTGAGGATGGAGGGCTATGAGAAGTAGGTGTAAAATCATTAGAAGTGGGAGATGATGGAAGACTAGACCTTTTGGGTGAGGGCTCATGGTGTTTGGAAGGTTTTTGGGGGGTAGGGTAATGCCCCCTTCGGGTACTTCCCATAATGGAGTTGCCATATAAGCTTTAGAGCAAGCTTATCAAAGGTGGAAATGGAACATTCCTTGGGTGGACTTGCCAGAAAAGCTAGGGTAAAGGATTTGGGATAGCTTGCCAAATTGTCGTTAGGGTTCGAAAGAGGATTCAAAATCCTTTTCGAAAAAGACGAAAAAATGTTATCGCACAAGTTGTAGGTTGGGAAAATCCCAACCCAACCACCAAAATGACGAAAACTAAGAAAGAACCTACCCACTGTCACCTTAGCCATGTGTTCCCATCATTTTAGAGGTGAGGTAGTCACCTCAAGGGGGAAATCTCGGTGACCCTAGGGGGAAATGAAATGGAAAATGTGATGTATGAACGGATTCTCCTAAAGTTCAAGTTTCTAGATGGAAAAGGGAACTTGGTAATGAGTCTTGAGGGTTGCCAAAGCTTTGAGTGACCTGCAAAGAGATAATACCTGCCCGAGACAAAAGGAAAACCAAGATACAATGAAATATATCAATTGGACAAGCAATTTAAGCTTGTTGTCCCTAATAACAGATGTTATTAACAATATATATCAGCAATGAAATGGAACAATAATCTGCTAAACAAATGCTAGAAATCAAGTGAAAGATACAAGAGATAAACTAGCTAAACACTAGTGAAACTCAAGATTTAAAGACCAACATACTAGCATAAAAGGTAAGGTTGTTATAAACACTTTATGCAGCAATATAAATCAGCCTTATGTCTGTAACAAACAAGTTATTACAGAAATAATATCAGCCACTAAAACTCCCCCAAAGTCTACCAAAAAGTGCGCTAGGCCTAGTAGTTCATGTGTGCAAACTTTAAGCAACTTCTAATGGTTGATTTAAGAGTTATTGAAGAAGTTAGAATAGGGTAACTACAACCCTAATAGATGAATATGAATGTTTTTAACAACAACAATAATTATCCCTTTAGAAGGGACACCCTAGTGGTTGAGAGGTTCTCTAGGCACAAGAAATAAAACTCGAATTGCAAAAAGTTGAAATGACCAAAAATCATGTTTCCCAATGCAACTATTTTATTTATCCAATGCAAGATATTCATATTAGTGCCTTTAAAATTGGGTGAATGGGTTATTTCAAGAACAAGTTAGATCAACAACCCTAGGGGTGTAAACCCTATTACTCCCTAGGGTATGCCAACCAAGAAAGATTTATAATCTTAGGGTATACACACTCGTATTCCTCCTAACAACCCTTGCAAAAAAGAAAGACTTATGATCTTAGCAAAGAGATGAAGCAATGATGGAGGGTGTATATAACATACTCCTCCCTAGGTTTTCCACCAAAAATAACCAAAATAAGCAAGAAAGAAATAGCATATGCAGATTTTTCCTTACCTAGTCCAAAAAAATGAGACAACAAACGCTAGTTTACCATGTAACATTCATCCAAGAGCCAAGAGAGCAAGCCTTTAGGGGGTGCACATCAATCCTCCTCATCCATTCACCAAAATACATTTCATAAGAGAGAAAGACCATAATCACCAAGAGTACCGAAAATTTCAGCCAAGTACTTCTCACAATGGGAGAGTTATGTTATGAAAATGATTTGAGTTTGATCTCTATTTATACAAAAAGTCCTAGACATAGTTTGTTCACATAAACTAGGTTAAACCACAAGATAAGGGGTCAACATCCCTAATATTTCCCCTTTTACAAAATAATTCATTTAGAATTCACTTTAACACATTAGAAACCCTAAAAAGAAGATGATGTCACCCCTTTAGGGGACGTTTTTGCACTTTGATAAATTTGTTAGAGAAGAGAATGGAGGTTGTTGGGGATCCTTGAGTCTCCTTGAGTCTCCTCATCATGTGCTAGGTTAAATCCATGCCTCCTTCGGTCAAAAAATTCCAAGTGTCAATGTGCAATCACTGCATCGCCCTCAAACCCCCTCAAGCATGACGTGAACCCTCAAAAGATGACATTTTTCCTCTCCTAGGAAAGTCATTAGGGTATTAGGGGATGGATAATATCCTCCATGATGTCAAGTAAGCCTCCAAAGGAATATCTTTGTGATCCGGTGTGTGTTCCTACAACATCCAACCAGTGTGTGTTCCTACAACATCCAACCGGTGGGCTCCTTGCCCCATGGAATCCCAAGCTAGGATTGTTCTCCCAAAACTGGCCTCCATGCAAGGTCCTGCAAAACAAAAGGGTACACCCTCCAAAGATCTCAAGTCAAAATTATCATGACAAGTGTAAACCACATCTAATAAGAAAGGCACCTAAATATGTGCATCAAAAATACCTCATCAAATTAAATAAATTCTCAAAAAATCTATATAATTGACCAAGATTGAGTATGGGAGGGGTGTCATAAAGGTCCTATTGGGTAGACCAAAACCCTCAAGTAGGGGATGCTACCAAGGATGAAATTTCAAGGTTATGTAGTGTATGATGAGGTGGAATGGGTTTAGACTTCATAGGTCGATGAGTTTCATGACATACAAGGGCTCGTATTATCTCATTTATGGGTGCCTTTGTAGAGGGTGTGTGGCACCTTCATTTGCAATGCACTTTTTCCAAGCCCATCTTCTTTCCATTCTTTATTTATTTGATGTTTTAAGGAACGATTTGAAGGCCACTATCCTAGCATGGTGTCTAGATAATGACGATGTCATTCACAAATACCTTGCGGAAATGAGAAGGTTGGCTTGTGATGAGACCCCCTTTCTCTCAGTTGTGTAACTAAGAGCCATTACCTTGGCTTGGTAATCATATTATGGTAATTTCATACCACCAAGTACCCATGATCATGATAGGTTAGCTCGTGATGAGACATCCCATCCTCCAACTAGCCCCCTAAGAATTCATTATCATTTATTTCTTGTGGGTCCCCCATTTCTTACAGAGAAGCGCTTCATTACTTTCTTTGGGATTCCTGGGCGAAGCATATGCAAGGTCTATATCTAGGATTTTATCTCTTTATCCAACAACAATCCCTTTGGGCCTTCACCCCCTTCTTCCGACAAAATGAGGTACATTCCCTTCTTCGGTCACTAAAGTCAAAGGGCCTAGAAGAGGGCGATATGATGGGAATGTAATGAGCGGAAAGTGCAAGTATGGTAGGGAATGGTACAATAACCCCTCAAGGGATCCCTAGTTTCAAACCTTCCCTAAATGTTGGCCACTTACTAGGAAATCTATGACACTTACCAAGGTGAAACAAGGTCAAAAGAATAATGTCCAAGTAGGCTTTCTATAATCAAAATTAGCTCAAATACAACATGCTTAAATGTTTTAAATATTAGGGTGATTACCTGTCACAATACCTGACTTGTACCACATGGAGAAATACCCATCTGCCTTCCAGAAGCTAGATGGTGTGATGGATGCTCTGACAATGGATCAGAATGCGGTGATAAAGTGGGCTTATGTATGTGCAAGTGGACATTGTTGGTCATGTAGTCTCTCGAAACTCCATATCTGCAACCTGAGGGCCTTGATACATCATCTCCTTAGTTATCCCACAAAATGGAGATAACATCTGGCTCCTACTTGGGGACATGTATTTGTCGTAGAGTGCATGAGAACCACAACATCTCCTGGTAGACCTGTGCCTACACTGGAACAAAAAAACATAAAATCTAGGGTGGTTCTATCACCCTTCGTCCATATATATCAAAATCCAAATGAAAACTAATCTAGAAAATAAAATTTTAGTATTTTTTCAAAAAATTATAAACTAAGCATGAAATCAATGTCCAAGTAGAGAAAAATGAAATATGAAATGCATCTAAACTAATATCAACAATCGATATGCAAATGCAAGGGAATCAAGATGACCTACCTACTTACCTAGGGCCCAGGCCCTGAAGAAGCCAAGTGTCACCTTGGTAATGATGTTTGAGGAGAGATCCATTCACTGGTAGTGGCTTCCTCCTCCCTTTTATCGTGGATAAGTAAAAGGAGTCTTTCCCGCACGTTTCCTCTATTTTGTAGGGCCCTAACAAAAGACTATCAAACTTTTGATGCATTCCAAGTTTTTCTCTCCTCTTGTCCCACATTAAAACTTGGTCCCCTTCCTTGAAATCTCTTTGCCTTGAATTTTGATCAAAGGTGCCTCTCACATTTTCTTGATTCTTTGCCATTTGATCAAAGTCCATTCTTCGAGTTTCATCCAATTCCATGAGTTGATCAATTCGCCCATGTAATGCTTCTTTATCTGTAACGAATTGTTGGGTTGTTTGTAATGCTGAAATCAAGAGATATTTTGGCAAGAGAGATTCTAACCCATAAACCAACTCAAAAGGGTTTTTTCCGATGGAGGTATTGGTAGTTGTGCGGTCTGCCCACAAGGCATACTTAATCTTTTTGTCCCAACTCTTCTTGTTTTCCCCAACAATATTCTTCACAATATTCTTAATGTTTTTGTTGTTGGATTCTACCAATTCATTTCCTTGAGGGTAATAATTCAAGGAGTGAGCTAGATCAATCCCATACTTGAATCAAAACTCAATGAGCTCCATTTAGCTAAAATATTTGGCGTTATCGGTGGTTATCTTAGTAGGAACATTGAATCTAGTAATAATGTTTTCCTCAAGGAACTTCATAACAACTTTTTTTGTTGCTTTCTTTGTTGGGACAACTTCCACCCATCTGGTGAAGTAATCAGTGGTGATCAAAATCCATCGATACCCATTACTAGAGTTTTCCTTGAAATCACCAATGAAATCCAATCCCCATTGTTGAAAGGTGCTTCTACAATGATTGGCTTGAGGGAAAGAGCAGGAAGGCATTGCTTGCCGATAAAAAATTGGTGCAGTTGATAAGATCTAACATATCAATGTGCATCGGAGAAAATAGTAGGCCAATAGTATCATGCCCCTAAAATATTATGGGAAGTGGTGCATCCTGCAAAATGGCCACCACAATGCCCTGAATGAAGGTCGATCATTAACTTGTCAAGTTCTTCTTTATTAACACATCTAAGGATTACCCCATCTAGGTTCCTCCACCCAAGACTGTTCTCTACTAGGCAATACTTCATAGCTTTGAGTCTCAGGGATCTTATTTTATGTTCTACCAAATGATCAAGGAAAGTGAGGTTTTACAAGTAATAAATGATATCTGAATACCAGTCATTGTTCTCGTTCTCACTTTTGACAATGTTGATTTGTTAGTTCTCTCCTACCTCAATGACCTCTTGATTGATTTCTGTCATCATTTTTTCCAGTCCTTTTCCTTTAATTATCTTGGTTGGTTTGATCTCCAAATTGTATTCCTGTATATGTGAATCACACTTTCCTCTTAATCCAAGGAAATATTGTGGTGATAAAACGTCCTTTACAGCAGGGTAGAGGATGAAGGCTTTGATCTTGTTGTTTCCTACATAAGTTCGAAAGTGTTTGAGATACTCTACCAGAGCGTAAGCTTGTTTTTCCATAATGGTGTTATTCAATTCCGAGTCTCTAAGAATTTTTCTCATGAAAGAAATTGGTTGTTCAT
The DNA here is from genome assembly GCA_009831015.1 of Picea engelmannii. Taxonomy (NCBI): domain Eukaryota; kingdom Viridiplantae; phylum Streptophyta; class Pinopsida; order Pinales; family Pinaceae; genus Picea; species Picea engelmannii. Next base: position 9,131 of record ML840026.1, on the reverse strand, counting down.
CCCCTTGATCATTCTTCTGTAACGAAACTCTTGCAATGGTGTTGTTCGAAGCGAAAGAAAATGTGATGAAGTCTTTGGAAAATTTTGGACTAACCAAGACTGATGAAACAATTATTGCTTCCTTGATATGCTAGAAGGAAAACTTACCTTCATTTTCCCATTCGAAACGAGCATCATTCTTTAGCAATTTGTTAAGGGGTTTAACAATCTCGGCAAAGTTTGGAATGAATCTCCTCACAAAGTTAATCTGACCAAATAAAGATTGCAGGGCTTTCTTGTCTTTAGGGAGAGGGATCTTCTTGATGGCTTCAACCCTGGAAGGGTCTATTGTGATTCCATATTTAGAAATGATATGACCTAGCAACTTACCCTTGTCAACAACAAAAATTAATTTCTTAGGGTTGAGAGAAATGTCATACTCCCTACATCTCTGTAAAATAGTTCTCAAGTGTTGGATATATTGTTCCCTACTTTTGGAGATGGTGGTTAGATCATCCTGATAGATCTCTATAAGTTTTCCGATCAGATCCCTAAAAGCACAGTCCATGATGCATTGGAAGGTGGCATTTGTGTTGGTCAGTCCAAAGGGCATTCTTAAATACTTATAATTTCCCCAAGGGGTGGTGAAAGCAATTTTTAGTTGGTCATCCTCCTTTACCAACACTTGATTATATCCTGAGAAACCATCAAACATGGACATCATTTCTGCTTCGGTGATCCTTTGCAAAAGATACTTCGTGTTTGGTAGAGGATAATTGTCCTTAAGTGGAGCCTGGTTTAAATTTCCGAAGTCTACACATATCATGATTTCGTGAGTTTTTTTCCTTACAATGTCTGGATTAGACACCCACGATGAATATCTGATAGGATCAATTATTCCTGCCTCAACCATCTTTTGTAACTCCTTTTGTACTTGTGGGGCAATCTTTGGGTTCATCTTCCTGAGTTTTTATCTGAAGGGGTTTGTGCCATCTATAAGGGGAATAACGTGTTGTATGACGTCTTCACGGTAATCCTTCATATCTTCGTAAGACCAAGCGAAGACATATTTAAATTATCTTAAAAGGTAAATAAAATTTTCCCTTTCATCAGTCGTTGTTCCTTTCCCAAACTTGATCATCTTTGGGGATTCCTCAGTTCCAATGTTGAATTCAATGATCTTGTCATTGATTTTGCTTGAGGGCTTCCCCTTATACATGCCATTCCAATAGAAAAGGTCTTCTAAGGGGACGATACCTTTTGGTAAGGGTCCGTTAGCTATATCAATGATCTCAATATTAGCCTTTTTTTGCTAGTAGATTTATCTGGGCATCTGATAATTCACCTTCATTTTGGAGAAAACACAGAATTTGAATTTCATTATCAAAAACTTGCCAATGTTCTAAGTTGTCGGGTAACGAGGGTCTGTAATTTAATTACACTTTATAGAGATTGATTTCCTTGAAAATTTGCAAGGTGGAAGCGGAGACAACAAGGTTGTTTGCCAAATGATTCTCTTCCCTAGGGATGGATTCAATGAAAAAGTTGTCGAACTTCTTTATGGCGTCCCACACGACATCCTTGTATTGTTTCAACCTTGGGTTTTTGCATCAAATTTCTTATTAACTTGTGAAACGATTAAGTTAGAGTCCCATTTTATGTACAGGGTCTTGATGTTCATATCAATTGCCAGGTTAATGTCGAGGATAAGGGCTTCGTATTCAGCGATGTTGTTTGTGCAGTTGAACTTAAGCCTGTACGAGAAGAGTGTTGAGATTTGGTAGCTTGGAGGTACTTCTGCATTGGCAGCGCTCAACATGCAGAAGTGACCAAGAAAATGATCTCCTAGTGACTTTATAATTATAAAGTGATTTTATAAAGTTGAGTCTTTTAATTTCGAAATGTAAAAGTGACTTTATGATTTTATGGGTCACTTTATTAACTAAAGTGACCTCAACGAATGATTAAATCATGACCGTTGATCTCAAGGGTAAGTGAAGAGTCACTTGAGGGAGATCAAAGGTTAGAGGAGTTACAATTTGAAATTGATAAAAGGAAACACATTAGGAGATGAGGGCGCACTTGTTGAGGAGAGCTTGAGGGAAGTTGAAGGGGCACACATCCCAAGGAAGTTTCTTAGCTTGGAGGGAAAGGGTTTCTGCAGCCAGGAGGAGGCACACATCCCTATGAGGATTGACATGCATTCCTAGATAGCATCAACATCAGTGGAGGTCGTACAATATGGTTTGGAGGAGGAGGTACAACATATTTTGCTTGCCTTGAAGCTCCAGCTAACTCAGAAATCTTTGTTGTGTATTGGCACAAGTTTCTAGGAGTTTTATTTGCTGATAAGAAGTCTGTACATATTTGTACCTTATTTCTGGGCATGGAAATCAATATTATATCCGTTGTTAGTGACTGTACAGTTCGTACATGTTGTCTTGGAAGTCTGTTTATGATTTTAGACTATATTACATTGGATATTTGTGTTGTTTTCTGCTTAGAAAGACTGAAAGTTCAGATGTAAATGTTGATTTTAAGCTGTTGTTATACTCATAAATTTCCCTAAATATGAATAAGAAACTTTCTCCTCAATTTGTCACATTTTCTATGTTATTCTTCTTGGGGTTTTACCCAGAATTTTCATGGTGCGTTATGGATATTTTGTCCACTGTTAGAATATAATTCCGCTACAGATTTAGTTTCAGAACTATATTAATTAGTGTTTCTGCTCATTAAGTACAACTAGTAATGGTTTTAATGCTTGTTGTTATGACTTAATTGGAGGCTGAAATCTAGGTATAATATAGAGAATTTCTGAACTAATTTCAACAAAGAGGGTAGTCTCATTATCTGGTGATCTTAAGACTATCCCTACACCCGAACCTGTGCTTGAGTGCGCACCATTGAAATCTAAGCCCCAAGATCCTTCCTTCTTTTCCTCATCAAGGAAAAGGGATTTTTCCAAAATGAAGGTGCTATCAATTCCCTCGTCCAGAACCTGATGAGTTGTATTGGCATGATCCACACCACCTTCGCTTTTGGTCTTGCTTTGGGAAAAATATTTCTCCTCACCTTAGATGATATCAACTTCTTTTTCTTTGTGAGGCTCTATCAATATTTTTTGAACATGTTGCAAAAACTCTTCTTTAGTCTATTTTGTGGTTTGTCTCCTTTCAACCTCCAAAATCGCATTTGTTGGGCAAGGTGTACTTCTTGGTGCTACCTCCTTTTATTTTCTTAATAGGTTGATAACGCGATGAGCTGCCCTTTTAGCTGCCTTCTCTCGTTCCCCTTGCAAGTATGTTATGGCATCAAGGGGAAAATATGGTGAGACAAAGTCATCAATATAATTGATCTAAAAGGTCTCATCAAGACATTCTTCCTCTTGTATAAATTAGGACGCTATGTTTTCTTCTATTTTGCATGCTCTTTCTTGAGCTTCAAACAAATTTGTAGGGCATCTCCCAATTAAAACTCCATATGGGTCTTTCATGGTTGATATGTAAGACTTGGGGATAGTAGCCTGGGAAGGTTTTAAATATTGAGGGAAAGCCTTTACTAATGCCTTCCAAGTGAATGAACCCCCTCTAGACTTCTTCACTTCTCTTCTAATACAGTCTTCCATTGACCTAGGAATTATGTACTTGATTGTCATCACTTTTCCCCATAAACTTTTAGTTCTCATCATTCTCCAAAGACATTTTGTTGTCAATCCATGTCCAAACGATTGGATTTTATTTAAACCCCACCCTCTTTCCTCCTTTTCTTTTTCAAGCTTATTCCACTCCACAAAGGGAATACCTTCCCTTTCTCCCTTTCTTATCCATGGGTAATTGTAACACTTTTTCCTAATTTTTTTCCAGCATTTCTTTCAAAATGTAGGCTAAAGGATATCAATACACAAGTATTCCCTCCATCACTGATTTGACTTAGGTAAATCTACCTCCTATGGATGACCATCTGTAACACCAATTACTCACTTCCTTCAATTTTCTCATAGAGCTAATTCCAATCCTTGAATTTGTAGCCATTCGATTTTAGAAAATAATTGAGATATTTTAACCCATTGTCTAGGTGCAAGGGTATAAAATAGAATATCTGAGAGAATGGTATTCCTAATCCCTCCTCCATACCATTGAATGAAATATCATGTTTGAGGACATCCACTTCCATTCTTGTTGCTTTGATATACAAGCCAATAATTTTCTTATATATTTTTGCTTCACTAACTAATCATGTACCAAACAAAATAATATCATCCACAAATTATAAATGGATCAGATAAAGGGCATTCCCCATTTTAATACCCTTATAGTACCTTCCCTTTTATACATTGTAACCATCCTATTTAAACCTTTGACAACTAGTAAGAAAATAAATGGTGGCATTGGACCACCCCGTCTAAGTCCCCTAGCAGGATAAAAGAACCTAGATGTCAAGCCATTTATGAAAGCCGCAAAAGAGACTAAGAACATACACCCCATTATCCAATCTACTACTTTATTTCTCATCCCAATCTAAATAAAAAATATCCTAAGATATAACCAACTCACCTTATCATAATCATTGGTCAAATCTAATTTCATCACCATAGATTGAATATTTTTATACCTTTATTGTGTGTAAATTTTCTTGTGTCATTCCCAATGCATCGCGAATTTTCCTATTGTGAAGAAAGCCAAACTTCTCTTCTGAATTAAAATTAGAGAAAATTCTTTTAAGCCTATTGGCTAAGACCTTTGCAATAATTTTATACACAGAGTTGCACAACGAGATAGGCCTATAATCATGAAAGGTTTTTTGGTCATTTTTCTTTGGAATCAAAGCTATAAATGTTGCATTTAGAGCTTCTAATATTTCCCCTGAAATTTTGGATTCCTCTATAACTCTTAGTAGTTCCTCCTCAAGGAAGTCATAGAATCCTAAATAGAACTCTACTATCCAACCCTTTGGTCCAAGTTTTTTTTCCTTTTTTATTGATTTATGGTCCTCTTTAGTATCTTCTACATCAATATCCTCATTGTGTTGTTCTTCATTCAACCTTGGGAAGAAAGAATTAGAATATTTACTATGTTATCCCTTGGAGGTTCTAGAAATACACTTTTGAAGTGATTTACTCTCTCTTTTTCTATTTTTGGAAAGTTTCTAACCTTCGAATTCTCTTTCTTCCCCATTTTCCATATAATGTTGATATTCTTTCAATGATTTGCATAATTCTGAAAAAAAATTGTGTACTCACCCCCCTATGCCAACCAAATAACCCTACTTTTCAATCTCCACTCCACTTCTTCCTATTCTAACAACTTCATTTTTACACCTTTTAAGAATTTAAGTTTTGTATTCTCTTATTTTGAAAAGATGACTCCCTTGTTTCTTTTTAGCAATGAGTTGGTCTATTCCTTTGTTTCAATAAGTTCTCGATGAGAATTTTGAGCCTTTTCCTTTTCCCAAATTGCTACTAACCTTTTTACTTTCTTTAGATATTTTGAAGACTCATACATTATTGATTCCCTTGTATTAAGCTTAAGCCTCCTCCAAATTTTTATGACGAGATTCGTAAAGCCCTCTCTCCCATTAAGTTATGGTTGAATTTGAATGGGCCCAAAGGCTTACATTCTTCTTTTTCTAACTGAAACATTATAGGAAGATGATCCAAAGATCCCTTTACTCCTACCCAATATTTCAATCTTCCTACTTCCTCCAATATCCTTTCTACACCAAAAAACTTGTCTAACCTTTTAGAAACCTCTCTTTTCCACTTCTAGAGTTCCTCCAAGTAGGAACCAAATCAATGGGTTCTACATCACATAGTCCCAAGTCTTCAAACGTTTAAGAAATAATCCCCCAAAGGATTGTGTTCGAGATTTCCTCCAGAAATTTCCCCTACTTTTAATGTCAAGTTTAAATCTCCCCCCCCACCAATATAATATTATCAGTTTTAGTCAAGCCCTAAGCTCTAAAATTATCCCTGAAGGAAGTGGCACCCTTTCCCATCCATTTTATCACTAGATCAACACCCACAAGATTTTGTAATCTCATAGGCTTGGAGAAATATTTTAAGGACTTTGACACACACCAATGGCACTCATGCATCACGATCTTAACCCTTATTCATTCATAGTTGGGAAGATTTCTTCCATCACTATTATGTCCCTTGACTAGGAGATGCAGAAGCAAGAGGAATTTTGTTGCGCCCATGGTTTGATATGTCATTTTAATGGCTTTTGGCCTCACCTTTTGAACTTGCATTAATAGGTTTTGTAAGTATGGAAACCCTTTCTTCATGAGGAAGATTACACCTACCTATGTGCTTGTGGGTTCTTCATGGTGGAGTTTGACTCCATTAATGATAGGGGAGTACATCCTTCAATTTGGAGCCCTGTTTTTGAAACTTAGTACCTTACTTTTTAGTGTTGACCCCTTGATAAACTTTAACTTCAACTCTAAGGTGGGGTTAGGCTCACTAACGTACAATTGTGTCTTGAAACATGAGTCTTTGAGTTCCATTGGAAATATAGTGGATACATTCCACATTGAAACTCTTAAAAAACCATATATCAAATAACATATCACACCTTATGTCAAGGTGCATATTAAAGATAATTTTGCAAATGGTCTACTCAAAAAAATCTAGATTGAACTTGCTTATAGGGTTTGAAAACAAACATTAGATTATGGATCTGAAACGTCCACCAGTAGCAAATAACATTGTGGATAGATGGATCATGCTATGGATCCAAAATGTCAACCGATAACAAATAACACTATGGATAGATGGATCATGTTATGGATCCAAAACATTGACCAATAACAAATAACAATGTGGATATTCAGAACAATTCTGAAGAAAACTCTCACCATAGAAATCTTAATCATCAAACATTAGGTTATGGGCATGTTTCCTTTAGATTTAAATAATGTTGGCAAACATTGTGCACTCAACATCGGAATAATAAATGTTGTATATGCTAAGATATACATTGACAGATTTGAAATGTTGTGATGAGTGTTTATAGTAGAGAAATTATAATATCGTTCCATTGAAACTCTTAAAAAACATATCAAATAACATATCACACCCTATTTCAGGGTGCATATTAAAGTGAATTTTGCAAATGGTCTACTCAAAGAAGTCTAGATTGAACTTGCTCATAAGGTTTTGAAGCAAACATTAAGCTATAGACATATTGTGTTTAAATGTAAATAATATTTGTTAATATTGTGCATCCATCAACAAAGCAATAAATGTTGTATATGCATGAAAATACACCCTTAAATTTTATACACCTATAAACAAAGTAATAAATGCCAGAATATAGAATATTGTGCACCAAACAATAAAATAATAAATTTTGTTAATGTTGTATATATTAAATATATATCCCAATATATACAACATTTATCACTTTGCTATTAAATACAACATTTATCACTTTATTATTAGATACAAAAGATGTATATTTCAATATAAACATAAACAACATTTATTACTTTATAGCTGAATAGACAATGTTTACCAATACTGTGTTCCTATAAATACTTATCACACTTCGATAGCGTTTGTCATGTTGATTAAGAATATGGAAATACCTTCATAAATACTCACCAAGGTCACCATTCGGGGCATCACGATTTATCAAGTCGAAGATAATATTATTATTTCAATTCTTAAAATTATTGTTGGATGTTTTTCCCGGCAAATCAATGGACGGAAATTGGAATACGTTTATCTGAAGCGTAGACGGCAAATTCAATGTTAATTCTTGTGAATGTTGGCGGGGTTAGTAAGCCACGGGTAAAAAATTGAACGTTAGAAGAAGCCGCCGCTAACAGACGCAACTTGACGGAATGTTCGCCTTCAATTAAAACCCTGCAACGAATCTCCGTCAAATGCCGAGAGCGCCCTACAAAAGAAAAATATAGTGATGGACATGCCAAATGCAGGATCATAAATTCTTAAAGATCACGGATATCTTTTTCTCTCGAAGACATGCTGGATCAAGAGATCATAAATTCCGTCAACTTTGATGCCATTCATCGCATTATAAGTGGTCAGGTAGTATTAAATATATTTAAATTATTTATATTTATCGGTCTTCACACTTGTGTAGGGTTGTAAATTCTAGTTATTTAATTTACACATTCTCCTCAAATTCTGCTTTGAAACTATTATTATTATTATCCAAGTTTGAAGCCCTAGCAGTACATTTTACAAGCAGTGCTCTGTAAATTTCTAAGGGTGAGTAAATTTAAGTTTAACTTTCTAAATAAGTTTGAATCCATGTTTAGCTTTACAGTTTTTAATGAAATTGATAACTTCAAGCTACTCTTATCGTTTCTCTCGAATCATCTTTAATGTATAAATAAATATCAAGTTTCAGCCATTTTATGACCAAATTCCTTGGAAATTTGGGCGAAGCAGGCAGCAGGAAATGAGGCTGAGCCATTCTACAAATGTGAAAAACACCCGACGGAAGAGATTATGAAATCGTTCGACTCGGAGGACGATCTTTCTGCAGTTTGTTTTCCAAGTCTGCCAGCAAGACGAGAACGCGAAGGACGGAAACCGTTCAAGATTGATTTGAGGTTTATTTATTATATAAATTTTTAAATATTATTTTGCTGTTATATTTAACTTCAAATTGGCTGTCTTTTCTTCTTTTTAATGATAAGCACTTAATCTTTATTTTTCACAATATAGTCAGTGTTGTCCGAAATCTCTTTATAAGGAACATCCATCTTTCCATCAAGTGCCAGAAACCGCGAGTCCGCGACTTTGTTCACTTTATTTTTTTCTCTCTAGTAATTATCAGAACGGTTACCTCAAACTGCGGTCAGATCGGGAGATTTTTCCGGCCGACGACAAGACAAATAGAAAACAACATTTTTCCCGGCATTTATCAGAAAAATAAACTCCGTACTTTCCTGGCAGTTAACTGAAAATTTAATTTCCCGACAAATGCCAGTAAATAAAATTAATCAGAGGTACCATATGCGTAATTTCCTGTCACTTACGAGAAAATTATCGTCCCTCTAAGTGCGTAAATGAAACTAGGTTGGAAAATTATTGATGTTTGCGTAGCAATTTCCTAAGTTAATTTTCCGATAAACATGGAAAACAGGGCTTTTCGCAGCTATCTGAAAATTTC
>ML840025.1:70839-83954 GCA_009831015.1 Picea engelmannii | reverse complement strand
TGTGTACATATGGGTGCTAACTATGAAAAGCACACATACATGCACAATTGATCTAAATTTTGGAGCGCGCGACACCCAAATCCATCTAAAACTTGAAATGAATGGATGGAATTGCAAGTAAAAGGAAATATTACTTACTTGGCCTAAGGATGAGTTGATTTCATGCACCGATGCTCTCCAAATGTCGATTTGAAGGAAAAGGGTTTTGGCTATTTTTGGCAATTTTCAAATTGAAATGGTAAAAATGCCCTTTTTACCTGTATTTATAGATTTTTGACCCAGTTTTGACCTGGTTTGACCTTGAATTCTTCTCTTTTTGTTGCTCGGTGGATGTTATGGTTCTTCTTGGTGATATTTTGGTCCTTTAAACTTTTTGTTCCTTTGGATTTGGTATATGTTGATGATTGGGTAATGCTTATACAATCTTGTGACAAAGTTTTGATTTCGCCATTTGCATGTAGGATAGGTTTTCACCACCTTGCATTTTACATTCTATTGACAATTTCCACTTTTCCATAGGATCAACCCCACCGAAGTGTGACACATAACCTTCTATGCTACTTTAGAATTGTCATAATTAGGTGGTAGATCCTTTCCCTCCATGGATGCCCTAGGTAGATCCTTGTGTTGCATTTTGGCGTCCATGTTGTGAGTTTACTATAGGCTTGGGATTCCTTTTAGTCCCACCATGACTTTGTGTTGAAGCCTCACTCTTCTTCTTCATCTTTTTTGGGCCTATTCCCGAGGGACTCCCTAAGAGAATGGTTTGTTGTCTTTCAAGCACACTTAAACTATGGAAGCGACATCTAACGAGAATTTATTTATCCTTTTCGGCCTCATTCAGATTACTTAAGAAAATGAGCCCCCATTGAGTCTTCTTTAAGCCCTTTTCAGGCTCTCCAAAATTTAAAATATTGTTGAGTGATCTTGTTGCCCTTCACACTCGTCAAAGTGAAATTTGAAGGCACATCTGTCTGGCGATAGTTTACCCCTTTTCGGTATGAATGGTTACGAAAAAGGTACACCCTAGAAGCTACAGTTCGCTAGGAGAGTATTCTTAGGTGTAAGTTTAACCCTTTTTCGGGCCCGAGGGACCAAATTTGAAAAAAAGGGCCATTCTCCCTGGTTTTGGTTTATCACTTTTTCGGGCCTTGGAGATTATTTGTGAAAATGGAAACCCCTTGGAGTATTCTTTAAGCCCTTTTCAGACTCCCTAAATAAGAAAAGATCACCGAGTGACCTTGTTTCTTTCACACTCATTAATAGGTCTAGAAGGATATCTATTTGGCATAAGTTTAACCCTTTTTCTAACCAATAGATTACCCAAGAAAAAGGTACTCCTCGGGAGACATGTCTTGCAAGGAGAGTTCTCCTAAGTTATGTTTTATACTTTTTTTAGGCTCATGGGACTAAATTATGAAAAAGGATGAGTGAGTCCATAGTTAATCTCTTTTCAGACTCCTTAAAATTGAAAAGATAACCGAGTGATCTTTTCTTTGTCAAACTCCTTAAAATCATTTTGAAGAGACACCATTTCGGTATAAGTTTAACCATTTTCCGGACTGATTAGACTAAGTACGGAAAATTAATACTCTGGCCCTAATGACCAGAAGAGTTCTCCTTGGTATGATTTTATTCTTTTTCGGGCCCTGGAGACTAACCTTACAAAAAACATCACTTATGAGTCTTCTTTTACTGGTTTTTTAGACTCTCTAAAAATGAAAAACCACCGAGATTAACTTCTCTGAGCTCGTAAAAATTTACATGGAAGGAGTCTCGTTGTGTCATTCCATAATCACATCGCATGTCTAATCCTTTTGTATTTTTCCTAATGTCGGCTTCATCTTGCTATTACTGAACCTTTTAGAGCATTCCTTAGGTGCAAGTCTTGTAGCATTTTCACCCTTGCGATCTGACACCTTGGCTCGTGGAGGAATTTTCCCGAGTGTCCTTATCCTGCACATGTCTCCTTGCAGTAAGAATCAGTATGTTCCATGCAGTTGGAACTTGTTTTCTTTCCTGCGACACTCGTTCCTCCTTTGTAACATAGCATTCTTTTATTCATTTTCAAGATCGTTAAATACGTGAAAAAAAACAAAAAAATCAAATATTCCAAAAAAAGGGGACGGGGAAACATTCTATTTTGTTGGAAACAATCTAGTCACCCTTGGACAAAGCACATCCTTTTGTTTGTTCTGCAAGCATTGGGATCTAGTATGGCCTTAGGAAGATGTTCTCATTACATAGAGTTGTGTCCTCCATTTGATTCCTCTTTGAAACACATGTAGAGTTTGTGGTGCCTCCTGTGCCACAAACTCATGTCAATAAAATTCTTCCTAAGTCTTTTCATCTATCATGCTCTTGTCCAAGGGGAAGTCTTGCAACCATAGTTGGCCATTCTGCAATAAGTCTCTTGACCCTCATGAGTCGGCCATCCCGAGAGTCCTGTCAAGTTCACATTCATAATCAATTAAGTTCAATGTGTTATGATCAAGGTCCTCCAGTATTTCCACGATGGCACATCAAAGACCTCAGAGTAGTGAGTCTTACACTCATATTATACTCCTAATGAGCTTTGAATATCTTGAAAGCCATTGCTCGAGTTATGAAGTTATCGTCTCCAACCACACACATTAATGCCTCCTGAAGATTCCTATGACATTGTATATCTTCTGATGATTTTGAGATGTAGATCTGTTTTGTATTATTCGTGGCTACACTTTGTATTGGCATACACATTGGTCATGTATCCATGATTACTATATATATGATATGGATTTACAGTGTACTTGATTGGAAACCATGCTTAGCTTGTCCCAAGCATGGGAATGTTTACCTTAGTGATTAATATGATCTTATTTCAGATGATGCGCTCATGGATACTCACTTAGGTTTACTCGACTCCAGTGATTTCCCACTTTATTAAAGATGTTGGAATGTATTTTGGCCATTAGTTTCTCTTATGACCTCACACATTAGGGGGAATTTGTTATAACTCAAAATGTCACTACTATGCATTTATGATGTTGGCCTACTCATTCATACATCTGCCAACCCTTTTTTCCATATTTATTCTCAAAAAACACGTTTTTGTATGGCATACATGCCCTGTTGCATAGGAAGAGCATGTACCTACGATACTGCATGCCTAAAAGCCCATGTATATACACTTGCTACATAACTAAAAGTACGCATGTACTCTAAAAAGTGACAAAAAATATAAAATCCGTGCTTTCCAACGGAGTTTACTGGCTATATTAGGTTTTTCAACCATCTTACCTCCTGTAGCCCTTATGAAAACAAATTAACCATCATTTTCTCATATAAATAGGGCCCTAGGAGGGTCATTTGGATATATCAAACAATAGGCAAGATAACTCTGCCAAATTTTCTCCCTTGTATTCCAAGCCTTCTGCATTATGTTCTAAGTTTCATCCTCAACATTCCCTTCCATCCATCCTTTTCCCTTATATTGTCTTGTTGGTGGTGAGGATTGTGTATTGGGAATAGTGCACTTGGAGACAAAGTAGAGGAACCYAGGCGAGGTTYGTGGAGCGACGCCAACAAAATTCAGGTTGTAACTTCCAATTTTATTATTAATAAAAGAGAGAACTTCTTGTCCCAGATCTTGATGTCTATGTGTTTGTGTTTATGAGTATTTTCATGAATAAATAACCCTTTAGATAATCTTGATAATTAAGCATATGCTGTCATAGTTTGTTCTACAACATTGTTTTTAGGTCAGCTTTGGGAGGAGGCCTACAATCTTGGAACATAAAACAACCGAAAGGGATCGACAACAACCATAAGGACTTAAGGTACACATTTATATCTTCTTTCTCTTCCCTTAATTATCATAAGGTTGTGTTTTATTTGGGTAGAATTGAAGCTTTTCTATCTTTTAAGGTGTCAAGGCTCTGCCTAGTTGCTTGTTATTTTCATTTCATTTCTACGAAACCAGAGATTCCGGGTTTGATCCCCAATGGAGTTGCCAATTTTGCTATGGGGAAAATCCCCCTAATCTGGGTCTAAGGACTAGGCAGAGCTTTGACACCTTAAAATATAGAAAATCTTATATTCTTCCCAAACAAAACACAACGTTGTGATAATTAGGGGAAGAGAAAGAAGATAGAAATGTGTACCTTAATTCCTTACGATTGTTGTCAATCCCTTTCAGTTGTTTCCCATTCCAAGATTGTAGGCCTCCTCCTGATCCAATTGGCTATTGGCGACCACCCACCTATTCCAACTGGCTTCTCTTGTCCATTTTTAGTTCAACACGTTCTTTTGTACTTCTTTGTAATTGTGGGTTCTACACTTCTAGGGATGTTTGAATCCCTACACATCTTCTAGGTGGATATTCGTGGCCTTTCACCTAATCCAATTGGCTTATTTTGTATGTTTTCATGTCAAAACATCTTGCTGTACTTCCAGGTCCGTTTTGGAGGTCTAAACAATGTTTTTTTGGCTCACCATAGTCAAATTGTAGACTAATTCAAAGTTCGTATGCAAAATTTATGACCCTAGGAAGTTGAGGTACCAACTTACCCATATGGGCCCACATGAATTTTGACGTTTCACCTCCTAGGGTTAGGTTTTTGTATGTATAGGGTTTTGGCATTCATGATTAATATCAAAAAGGCCTCTAGAGCCTCATTGTAATTGATTCTTCTTAGACGGATGCACGTAGCATCCACATCTCTTCTTAGAGATAGATACCAGCATTCGAGCAAGTGTTTTAGTTCTGCAGCTTTATAGTTTCATCCCATTTCATTACTCAATATAATATATCGTTCACTGGATATATGTGTTATTCTTCATATCTCTGTGTTTATTGTATTTAGTCTGTTAATCAGTTTGTTTCACTCCTAAATCTGGATCAGTGGTATCATAACAATCTGCTCTTCATTTATTTTTCTTCGTGCATGTCCCCGACAAGATCTGGGTACAAGAAGTTGGGACTCTAACCAATCGAGCCATTGCAATATCGGCCGAGTCGAGCCCGACAACAACCCATGGGGGACGAAAATAAAGATGATGGAGCAAGATATCCTATTAAAATGTTGCTAAAGGAATCCCTCGCGTGACAAAGGAATGAAATGATGGACAACTTCACGCAGATCCTTCGATGGATTCCCACAGGAGAATCATCTTCATCAAGTGGCCATGAAACCCCCTTCAAGGTATAAGTAAATTTTGATATATTTGAAGGACTGATAGATGTGGATGCTGTAGATAAATGGTTGAATCTGCTCGAAGGGTTTTTTCGGTCCACAATTTTTCCGATAGGGAAAATATCACTTTTTCACTTTTCAAGGCCATTCCCCATGTTAAAGACTAGTGGGATACTTAGTCTGAGCAAAGGACCATAGAGGAATCTACAATGTTTGTGGTGGCCCCTACATGGGATTCCTTCCGGGACACCATTAAAGAACAATACTACCCTATTGGAAGCTATGAGGACCAATACATCGGATGGACCACCCTATGTCAAGAAAGGGACCAAAAAGTACTAGATTTCACCAATATTTTCCATACCCCGCACACCAAATTGGGTATCAAAGACTCTGAGCATCATCTGGTGCTCAAATACCATGGCTATTTGCATAGATACATTCAAACATAAATGGAGTTTTAGGACATCGCCTCATTGGGCATGACTTATAGATACATGGTCAAGATTGAGCAAAAAATTAAGTAGAAAAGGAGAGAGTTTGGATCTACAAACCCCTCACAGCTGAAGCAGGGAAAATGCGGCCCCAACCCACACAACAAGGGACCAAGTCGAGATGGCCATCCATAGGAAAATAAGTTCGGGCTACAACACAAGAAGGGCAATGAGAAGACAAAGAAGGACACAGGAAAATGGTGTGAGTGCCATAAAATCCCTTGGAACAACACCGAAGAATGCCGCTCCAAGTAGTCACTCATGGCCGAATTGAAGGCTTCTGAGTCAGAGGCCAATTCAGATTCTAAATAAAATCCTGAAGGAGGGAATCAAATTATTGATGCTGCACCCAGTTCCACTATCGCTACCACCAAAGTTCGGCCAAGCGAACCAGAAGAACCAGAGGAAGGGGAACACCTCTTTCACTCACAAATGTGGGTAAAGGGGGATCCACTTCATTTTATTGTCGATAGCGATAGTTAGAAGAACCCGATTTCAGCAGAGGTCATTAAGTGACTGGACCTGCAAATGACACTACTCTCACAACCCTACACCATCGGCTGGCTTCTCCAAGGAAGAGATCTCCGTGTCAGCCAATAACATCGTCTTCCCTATGACATCAAGTCTTTCAAAGATGAGGTACTGTGTGATATTTCTCACCTTGAAGTTTGTGATTTTATTTTAGGACAACCATATTTGTGGAGGCATCATGCTGTGTATGAGTCTAGACCCCACAATGTTATTATTACTTTGGTTAGAAAATTGTACAACATACCAGAGGTAGCATCGCCTACTGCTATTTCTTTAATCTCTGCTAAGCAATGCAATAAGGTCATCTCACAGATCGATAAGTTCGTCTTCTTTGTGATCCATGCTCATAGTAAGTAGAAGGTCACCACCACATCCGTGGCCTTTACACAAAGCCTCTCTTTGCAGTAGAATCAAGTGGATGGGATCATGGAAGAAAACATAGACATATTCTCCTCACCTACAGGGGTACCGACACACTACCAAGTCAAGCATCCAATTGATCCAACCCTTGACGCACCTCTTCCTAATGGACCAGTCTATCATCGCTCACTGATGCAAAATGACAAAATCAAGTGTTAGATCCAAGAGCTTCTTCAAAAGGGGCACATCATACCCAAATCCTCCCCTTGTCGAAGCTCGATGGTACTGGTGCAAAAGAAGGATGGGACTTTGCAACTCTACATTGATTACAGAGCCTTCAACAAAATCACAGTCGAGAATCAATACCCCATTCCTAGGATTGATGACCTTCTTGATGAACTCAAGGGGGGAAATTTCTTCAGCAAGATTGACCTAAAGTCTGGCTACCACCAAGTTCCCATCGAACCAACTGATGTATGGAAGACAACCTTCAAATCTGAAGAAGGTCTCTTCAAATGACTAGTCATGCCCTTTGGCTTAACAAATGCACCAACCACTTTCATGTGGTTGATGGATGATGTAATGATACCCTTCAACAACCAACTCCTTTTTGGTGGTATATTTGGATGGCATATTCATCTTCAGTAGAACGTGGGAGGAACACATGCAACATATTCAATAGGTTTTAATCACTCTATGGCAACACAAGCTATATGCCAACTTGGAAAAATGATCTTTTGTCATGAACAAGGTCCAATACATGGGATAGATTGTTGATGAGCATGGGGTACTTGTTGATCCAACTAATATCCAAGTCATCCGTGACTGGCCAGCTCCGACCACATTGATCGATTTTAGGAGCTTCTTGGGACTAGCCAACTTCTACCTACGGTTCGTGTTGGGATTCTTCCATATTGCATGGGCCCTCAGATAGGTGTCCAAGGGCGGTGATAGGGCCAAGTTCATGTGGGGGAAGGAACAAAAACGAGAATTCAATGATCTAAAGAATTGCTTGTGCTCATCTCCAGTATTTTCCTTGCCTGATCTACAACAACCGTTCGATATTGAGACATATGCATATGACTATACTGTGGGCGCAGTTCTCACTCAACACAGTCATCCAGTGGCATACCATAGTGAGACACTCTCTAATACTATATGGAAATACCCCACCTATGAAAAGGAAACGTATTCCATTGTACAAGCCTACCATCAATGGAAACATTACATTCTAGGAAAAGAGATGATCATACACACTAATCACAAGCCTCTGTAGTTCATACAAACACATGGGAAATTGCAGAACGACCACCATCAGAAGTGTTCCATTTACCTGCAACAGTTCCATATGAACATCAATTATAAGACATGTATCTCAAATCGTGATGATGACTGCCTCTATCGACCTCCTGTGGCTGCACTCACCACTATGCTCCAATCCTGTGTACATGAAGCATCTGAGTGGCCCCAACTTTATTAGCAAGATTCAAACTTCACCACCACCTATCAGCTCTTGGGTACAGGCATGACTGTCACCAATTTTCACATTCAAGACATAATCTTATGCCACTTGGGCCATCTCTGTGTTCCTACAAGTGAACGTGCAAAGATGATTTGGGAATCCCACTACAGTTGGATGGAAGAACATTTTGGCGTGGAGAAAATTGTGTCCGTTCTTCAGAAATATTTTTATTGGCCAAAATCCCGACAGGACGTCAACAAATATATCAGATCTTGCATTTCCTGTGCCATTGCCAAGCCATCCATCAAGAAGCATGGCTTATACACCCCTCTTTCTACTCCCAAGAAGCCTTGGGAATCCATCTCAATGGATTACATGTCTGGCCTTCCATCCACCAAGCAAGAAAATCACTGCGTATTTGTATTCGTTGATCAGTTTTCAAAGATGTCCATCCTCACAGACTGCAAAAAGAATATCACAATGATAGATACTACCAAGCTCTTCTTCAAATGAGTGTCAGTCCACTTTGAGATACCACATACCATCATCTCTGATCAGGACAACAAGTTCCTCAACACATTTTGGTCAAGTCTCTGGTCACTGTTGGACACCAAGCTCACAAAATCCACTGCTTTCCACCCCCAAAAATATGGCCAAATAGAGGTCATCAATTAGATGATTGTGCACATCCTACACATGTACAATTCTAAGCATCCACATACATGGGACAAGAGTCTCTTCTATGTTCAACATAGTTACAACGTGGCTCTCCATAGCTCCACCGGCCATAGCCCATTTCAGGTGGGTCTGGGATTCCAACTCTTGGGATCCATTGATGTTACACTTCCTCTTGCCACCACCCAGATAGACTCTTCCCATGATCAGTATGAAATTGACAAAGCCACTAGATTCATTGAGTGGATTCAACACATCTGCCAACAGGTCGAGGAGATTTTGCAGAAATCCAATGCTAAGTACAAGAAACGTCATGATCAACATAGGGTACCACACCAGTCTCAGGTTGGAAAAAAATTCTGGTTACATTTGTAGAAGGATCATCTCACAGGGCCCCATCGGAAGCTCCACCCACTTTTCTATGGACTGTACACTATCACCAAGGTTGTGGGTAGCAATTCTTTTGAGCTCAACACTCCACCCTTCCTTGGCCTGCACCCAATGTTCAATATGGATCGCCTTCGACCATATTTTCCACCATTATTGGACACCTTAGAGATCACAGAACAAATGAAACACGTAGATCTCAACCCCGACTGCATGGAACACGCATCCACTTATCAGATAGTGGACACATAGGTCAAGGGAACTCAGTAGTAGAGGATCCAACTTTATCGGGTCGTCAAGGCAGGGAAACCTCTACACCAAGGCAAGTGGCTTCCCCGGGGACAAATCCAACAAAATTTTCCTCACCTATTGGGGGAACTTAACAAAATGGAGACCATTGATTCCTAAGGGGGGAGGATTGATCCAATTGGCTATTGGTGACCACCCACCTATTCAAAATAGATCATCTTGTCCATTTTTAGTTCAACATGTTCTTCTGTACTTCTTTATAATTGTGGGTTCTACACTTCCAGGGCTGTCTGAAGCCCTACACATCTTCCAGATGGATATTTGTGGCATGTCACCTAATCCAACTGGCTTATTTTGTATGTTTTCATGTCATCACATCTTGCTGTACTTCCAGGGCTGTTTTGGAGGCCTAAACAATGTTTTTTTGGCTCGCCATAGTCAAAATAAAGACAAAGTTAGAATTTGATGACAAAATGTGTAGTTCTCTGAAATACCTTTCCAATGGGCTATCACGCGCCTAAAACATAGGTCATATAAAAAAGTTACGATCCCAGGAAGTTGAGGTACCAACTTACCCATATGGGCCCACATGACTTTTGAAGTTTCACCTCCTAGGGTTAGGTTTTTGGATGTCTAGGGTTTTGGAATTCATGAGTAATATAAAAAAGGCCTCTAGAGCCTCATTGTAATTGATTCTTCTCAGACGGATGCGCGTAGCAGCCACATCTCTTCTCAAAGATAACTACCACCATTTGAGCAAGTGTTTCAGTTTTGTAGTTTTACAGTTTTAGCCTATTTCATTTTTCAATAGAAGATATTGTTCACTACATATCTGTGTTATTCTTCATATCCCTATGTTTATTGTATTCATTCTGTTCATCAGTTCGTTCCTCTCCTAAATCCTGATCACCTCCCAAAGTTGGCCTGAAAACAATGTTGCAAAACAAACTATGACAACATATGCTTAATTATCAAGATTATCTAGAGGGTTAGTATTCATGAAAACATTCATAAACACAAACACATATACATCAAGATCTGGGACAAGAAGTTCTCTCTTTTATTAATAACAAAATTGGAAGTTACAACCTGAATTTTCTTGGCACCGCTCCATGAACCTCACCTGGGTTCCCCTACTTTGTCTCCAAGTGCATTATTCCCGATACACAATCCTCAGTAACAACAAGCCAACATAAGGGAAAATGATGGATGGTATAAGGGGGATGGATGGAAGGGAATGTTGAGGATGAAACTCAGAATAGAATGCAAAAGGATTGGAATAGAAGGGATAAAATTTGGTAGAGTTATCTTGCCTCTTGTTTGATATATCCAAATGACCCCCTAGGGCCCTATTTATATGAGAATATGATGGTTAATTCGTTGTCAGAAGGGCTACATGAGGTAATATGGTTGAAAAACCTAATATAGCCCATAAACTCCACCGTAAAGCGTGGATTTTATAATTTTTTTATCACTTTTTAGAGTACACGCATGGTTTTAGTTATGCAACAAGCATATGTACGCATTCTTTTAGGCATGCAACTAACATATGTATGCGCTCTTCCTATGCAACTAGGCACATATGCCATACAAAAACGTATTTTTTAAGAAGAATTCTGGAAAAAAAGGTTGGCATATGTATGAACGAGTAGGCCAACATCATAAATGAATAGTAGTGGCATTTTGAGTTATAAAAATGTTGGTTGTTTTCCCCGATTTATATTTCTAAGCCACTGACAGATGGCATCAGCTCCAATGGATGGATTAAGAGCCTATATAACACAAATAACACAAGAACTCATGGAACTGAATTCGGGCAAAGCAACAACAAGAACGAGACCCAAACTTTAATGCATTTGCTCCCAATTTTTGGGCGTTCTTCAAAGTATATTTTCCATCCTTGAAGCAAGCCAACTTTATGATTTACACAATTATGATTCCAATGCAATTGATGGAATCAAAATTCAAGGCCAGGAAGTGTCAAAACACTTGCCATGGATTTCTAGCCCTAGCCAGCCTCATTAGTCGTGACACCACTAGTACGTTTGAATCATATGGTACATTATTTCACTCGAAACGTTTTCTTGTGCTCTCTTCAGTGGAAAAAATGGTACCCCAATTGGACATCATATGAGAAAGTTATGAGCCTTTGAAATCATGTTGGGTAGTGTCAAAATATCCTTCAGCAAGGTAATTGATTAGTATCTTTCGATTAACATCAATCCATAAATACTTGGTTTCAAAATTATTTCAAAAATGTGGTAAGAAAATGGTTTAAATTTAATAAATATTATTTAAATAAAAAATGAATTTAAAAATAAAAGGGGTTTTAATTTTGAAATAAAATGGGTCTTAATTAAGGTTTATTTGGTTTCCAACATGGAGGGGAGAGGGGTCCATGCCCACTCATCCCACATTAGTTGGGGGAATGCTACATGGGAGGGGGGAAGGCCCAACCCATGTGCCTCCCCCTACCCAATGTCCCTCTCACTTAAACAAACAAACCCTTGAACCTTCCCTTCATCTCTATAAAATCTCACGTGCATTAAAAAAGTTACTCAACATCATGTGCCAATGAAAATGAGTCAAACCAGGTTGGTACATACTGGGAGAAAAGAGTCAAATAAGGTCGGTACATACGAGGAGAAAAGAGTGGAACTAGGCCGATACATACCGAGAGCAATGAATGGAACCATGCTGGTACATACTGGGTGTAATGAATGGAACCATGCTGGTGCATACTGAGAGAAATGAATGGAACTAAGCCAATACACCGCCACACTTAGTTGTTTTAGCATTGATATGGGAGATAAGTTACATTGGACAAGTTTGTATGAACTTCACCAGTATGTCACGACCATGTACCAACCAAGTTGGTGTAATTGTTGTCGATATGCCATATGGCGTAAGTTGGTGTTTTATTTCATGGTTGTTATGGTTGTTTGGGTGATGATATGGAGGGGGGTATGATCCACGACCCCCGTCCCCATGTTACAATGTGGCAAGGTATTAAGGGAGGGGGCATGACCCCCCCCGACCCTTTTACACACTTACAATGTGGCAAGGTATTAAGGGAGGGGTGTGACCACCACCCCCCTCCCTTACACACTTACAATGCAGAAATGTATTAAGGGAGGGGGCGTGACCACCACCATCACCCCCCCCCTCTTACACACATTCTATTGGGGAATAAAGTGGAACTTGATATGAAACAAACAACACAATACTGTAGACAATCGAAGAGGGGGAATTTTTTTTCGAAGAACATAGGTGGCGTCTAAAACAAATGTTACAACACTTAAGCACAGAGTATTGTGATCAGAACATCACAATGCATATTTCACATCTTGATATGCATGATCTATTTTGCAATCTCATTTCACATTTCACACTATGATAATGACACAGGGGTCTTCTTTTATAGTCTCAAGATCTAACCTACTCCCACAAAATTCAGAAGATATTTTCCACATATAACTATCAACGGTTAAAGTTGAATCCAAAAAATCTGTTTTTTCAAGTCAGCTAGATGGGACTCGACCCGACTGATTATTTTTCCAAATTGTAGTCGATTGCAGGGTTAATCGATCCACTGCTCGACTATCTTTGACCGTTGGTCGACTATCTAACTGACAAGCATGTTGACTACTCGACCAACTGATGTGGTGTGCTGGTCAATCGCTTGACCTACTATATCCAGATGCAGGTCAACCTCTTGATCAAATGAACTTAGGAGATGTGTAATGAACCATCAATGCTTGATGTTCCAACAACCCCCATCAA
>ML840025.1:27441-60165 GCA_009831015.1 Picea engelmannii | reverse complement strand
TTCATGAACTCATGCGTCAGTGGGAGATACATCATGAGGATGTATTACTGAAGATGTTCATGTTCTCGTTAGCAGGGGATGCGCATAAATGGTATCATTCTTTACCCCCTGCTAGCATTTCTTCACTCAATGGATTCCATGCAACTTTCACTACCTATTGTCAGAAGTTGTATCCCTCTGAGTCAATTTTTCATAATTGTTGTGGGGGATACCACAACTATATGCGAGATGAAACTATTTCAGACGTAGGCTGTGAAGATGGTCTTGACGACCTAGATCAGAAATCATTCCTTTCTCCTCCACATTCGTCTGCATTAGAGGAGGGTCATGAAGCTGATGAAGATCCCAGGGAGGAAGAAGACACCCTGAGTGAGTTGATGGAGTAGGTGAAGTATCTCTCCGCTCAATTAGAAAAGTTGAAGTATGAGGACAATGGGGAGGATTTTCCAGCCTGGGAGGAAGAAGATGACGCTCTAAGTGAACTAGTGGTGCAGGCGATATTCCCCACTCCCCAATGTGAAAAATTGGAATCTGAAGGCAACAAAAAGGATTTTCTAGTCTTCGAGGCAGATGATCTAAGCAACTATTTTGAAGAGATTATTGAAGATTTTTTGGATGCGTTAGCATCTGCCCCCGATGAGCCTGCTGTCTCAGAATTAAACGAAGAAGCCATTGTGGAAGAGGATTGTTCTTTCTTCCTTCACGAGATTTCCCATGATGTATTTACATTTGGGATTGAAAGGAAGGATCGAGAGACCGTTCCCTTTTTACAATATGGGGGAATGCATGGAAAAGAGGAGGAGGAACCAGAGGAATGGCTGAGCGCGCATTTCATGTTCTATTCAGAGCCAATCAACAAACAAACACCATCTGAGATCAGTAAGCTTGCATCAGTTGTCCTCCTACCTGTGCTTATAAGAGATATTCAGCCACAGGTGGACAACTGTGTAGCACATGCGGCTGTTTGTCGCCAATTTTCCGAAATTTTCCACTCATTCTATGACCCTGTCAGCAAGTACATGGAGTGGCATTTCCCCTATGCCTTGGAGCTACCCTATTTCATCTCAACTCCAGCCTGTAAGGAGGAGTTGAAGAGTGTAACCATTCTGCTGTCATGGTTACACCATCTGCTGATGATCATTGACAGAAGGAAGGAGCTTCTATCCAGGAAGCTGCTTGAATGCCTATGGTGGAAATTTGCTTTCACCTAACCCCATGTAAAGTGTTTTATTAGTTTAGGATTGTATATAAATAATCTCCTTTGAGCATGTATCTTTATTTTGTTGCTTTTATTTCTCAGCTTGTATTTTCAGCAGCGGGATGTTTTGAGCCTGACTCCATAGCCCAACAACAAGGCATTGAAGTTGTGGAATGAGTTCTTAGAGCATCACAGGGATGAATCTATCCCCCATGGAGCCTAATGTTAGCGACATTTCTTGTCTTGGGCCTAAGAGCATCCAGGTCTGTAGGTTGCATGAAGAACACCCAAGCGTAGCATGTAAAGCCCCATTTCAGGCTGAAAATCAAGTGAGCGGGCAAAATTAGGTTTTCAACGGCCCAGATTCATCCATAGGAGTAGATCGATGGTCGACGAGAAATCGCGGTTAGTGGAGTTGCATTGGGATTAGCACGATGGGTAGCATCTATATACATTCATGAAGGACCTTGCCCATCCATCTAAAATAACACGTGGTGCACGATCATGTCATGTCGACATTCAGGGATTCGAGGGGTAAGAGCTCCTCGTCATTTTACATCTTGAAATCTCGAACCCCGAAATGTCGATAAGCGCCTTTGAAGCTAAGCCCATGGTCCTAGCACCTAGTCACATCAAGAGAGCCTGATAATGGAGGCAACCCTCTTCTAACATCAAATGCCATCTCGACCGTTCCTCTGGAGGACACGCAGCGTACATCCATGCTTTCGCGGTTTGGTCAATCAGGATTTTGAGAAGTGTTGCATCGTGAACCCCCAGTGCCAGAAATCCCGAAAGAATTGAGACCATCCATCTGAAGGACACACGACACAAGATCTGAGCCACAGGTGGGGCCTTTCGGTATTTTCATAGTGAAAGCGCCGAAGTCATCTCAACCATCCATCCATCAATAAAACTAGGGCGCATTGGACTTAAAGGGGGCATGGATCTGGGCGGCCAGGATCTGCGCACTCAGATCTATGGTCAGGAGCGGATTCTGGAGGCCCCTCACCATTCTACCTTTAAGCGGAGGGGGGGTCCGGAATCGAGTGGACAACTCTTAAAAGGTCAGGTTCTGGGCACCTAAATCAACGGCTGAGGCTTCATTCCGGACCCCCCTTGCCTTTCTGCCTTTAATCGGGGAGGGGGGGGTTCGAAATAAAACACACAACTCTTCAAAGGTTAGGATCGGAGCACCTAGATCAACGATGCTCAGGCCTTTCTAGCCCCCCCTTTCCATCCTGTCTTTAATGAAAGAGGGGGGGTCCGAAATGGTGTGTTATTATTGTGGGGTCCCTTGCCTATCGTGTCACCTTTGGTATCGTCCTCCCCATTGCCACCTGTTCTCCACCTACCAACTCCCTCTTCCCCTGTCATCTGTCCAACTTCCCTCTCTCCATCCTCATGATACCACCTCAACTCATCGTCCTCTCGTCTCCTGCCATATGTCCCTCTCACTCCCAGTCACCTCCTCCTGTACTCCTACACTCCATGCTCCTTCCTCCTCTGTCCTATTCAAACTGCGTGGCATTCCTCAGTTGATATCACAGCTCCCATTTCTTCTCCATCACCTCCAAAATGTTCATGCCTTTAACCCCCATCACACCCTCGTCCACATCTATCATAGGGATCCCTCGCAGCAGTCCAACGAAGTAGCGTCCAAAGAGAGACCATTTGGCTGATCCAGGTGGCACCATTAGGAGACCTCCATGTCCCATAAGGCAGAGTTGAATGAGGCTAACCCCAATCCCAAGAAAGTAGTTATTGTGGTTGTTGCTGGTGGTTAAGCATCATCTCCGCCATAAAAAGAAAGTTTAGCAAAGGACTAAAGCTGGTCAATTCATCTGCAACAGGACAGTCTGAAATCTAATAGCGTCTATCTTGGGTGCACGATCGGCCAGAGTCTGCATGCGCAGACTGTCAGAAGACATGCTGACACAATGTTTTTAATGCAGCGTCTTGTTTTTGCTGCTGTGGTTATTTTGAGTATATGTAGGCATTTTCACCATTTTTGTAAGCATCGATGGTAGAGCGAAGCTCCCGATTGTAAAGTTTTAACAAAAATTCAAGTTTTCTGGTTATGCATCTGTGTGTGAGATGTCTTGTTTTATGACAGACAGTCTTCCTTACTCCATCTAATTTTCATCTCATACCGAGAGAGTTCGTGATCGACGGATTCGCACGAATTTATGCAATTATGTTATGATAAAGGATTTTTTGTGGCATCGTTGTGTTCTCTGGTTTTCTGCGTTTGAATGTAAGAAGATCTTGCATTTAGACGTCTTCCCCTACAGTTTGTTAGAAACCTGATGTTTACGACATACCTTTGCACCTCTCTGATACAAGTCTTCCCCCTACTCACCCTTACTACAACTCACTGTCTGAAGTTATCTAAGACCTCACTTGCCCATGCATGCCTGGCCTAGTTTCGGAGTTAGAACCACATCGTTTTAAGTTAACTTCCATTCGATCACCCCATTAAACAAATCGTGACATAAACTGATGGGTGTCAGGCTCTTCTCCTGTTGAAATCCAGGGGTGACTTCCGTCGCTAACACAACATATTTAGGAAAAGCTAAAAATGAGGCTTTAAAGGCTTATTTGTGCTTCAAATATCCCCTGTAGGATTCCTACCATTTTTTGAAATGATTATTGAGTTTTTGTGGCCATCTGATGCAAGGAGAGAGAGATTGGAGAACAAAGGACCACATCTCCTTGGAGAATGGACACTCCAGAAATAGATGAGTACTGGTTTCTTCTTAACTGTGACATAGAGCACACCTGAATGGGCCATGTTATTGCACAAGTTGTAGGTTGGGAAAATCCCAACCCAAACACCAAATGGCGACAACTAGGAGGGAACCTACCCACTATCACCTTAGGTAGGTGTTCCCGTCACTTTAGAGGTGAGGTAGTCACCTCAAGGGGGGAATCCCAGTGAAACCAGAGGGAAATGAAATGGAAAACGGTGAATATGAAGAGGATGTGACTAAAGGTCAATTCTAAGTGGTATGGAGATCTTGGGAAAGAGTCTTGGGAAGATTCAAGGGTTTCCAAATGTGTTGAGTGACATGTCGATAGTGAAGTACCTGCCCAAGACACAAGAAAAACATGCATATGATGTAATATAAATAATTGGACAAGAGAGTTAATATTGATCTCCATAATAGAATCTATTAGTAATAATATATATCAGCACTGAAATGGCACAATAAGCTGCTAAATAAATGCTATAAATCAAGTAAGAGATAAACTAGCTAAACACTAGTGAAACTCAAAATTTAAAGACCAAGATACTAGCATGAAAAGATAAGGCTGTTGTAAACACTTTCTGCAACAATATATATCATCCTTATGGCTGTAACAAGCAACTTATTACAACAATAAAATCAGCCACTAAAACTCCTCCAAAATTTTCCAAAAAGTGCACTAGACCAAGAGGTATAAGTGTGCAAACTTTGGGTAAATTTCAATGATTGATTAGAGAGTTATTGAAGCAATTAGATTAGGGTTTCTGCAACCCTAATGGATGAATATGTATATTTGTAACCGCATAAAGAACTACCTCTTTAGAGGGGATGCCCTAGTGGCTGAAAGGTTATCTAAGCATAAGGAAAAAAACCCCAATTTGCAAACAGTTAATATGGCAGGAAATCATGTTTCCTAATGCAATATTTCATTTCTCCAATGCAAGAATATTTCAGATTAGTGCCTTTAAAATTGGGTGAATGGGGTCTTTAAATCACAATTTAGATCAACAACAACCCTATGGGTGTAAACCCTCTTACTCTCGAGGGTATGCCAACCAAACTTAGGGTAAATCTAGGAGGGTATACACACTTGTATTCCTCCTAGCAACCCCAACAAAAAGAAAGACTTAAAACCTTAACACAAAGATGAAGCAATGATGGAGGGTGTATCTAGCATACTCCTCCCTAGGTTTTTCACCAACAATAACCAAAGTAATCAAGAAATAAATAGCATATCCCTATTTTTCCTTACCTAATCCAAGAAAATGAGATATCAAAACCTAGTTACCATGCAACATTCATCCAAGAGTCAAGAGAGAAAGACTTTAGGGGTTGCACATCAATCCTCCTCATCCAT
Source organism: Picea engelmannii (assembly GCA_009831015.1). Classification (NCBI taxonomy): domain Eukaryota; kingdom Viridiplantae; phylum Streptophyta; class Pinopsida; order Pinales; family Pinaceae; genus Picea; species Picea engelmannii. Next base: position 54,863 of record ML840025.1, on the reverse strand, counting down.
TCACCAAGATAAATTCATCGAAAGACATTCCACAAGAGAGAAACACCAAAACCATCAAGAGTAGTGAAAATTTCAGCCCAATACTTCTCATAATGGGAGAGTTATGTTATGAAATGAGATCTTATGATCTCTATTTATACAAAATGTCTTCAAAATAGTTTGTCCACATAATATTAGGGTAAACCAAAATAATAGGGGTCAACAACCCTAATCTTTCCTCTTTTACAAAATAACATTAAAAAATTCACTTAAAATTTACTTTTACACAAAAAGAAACCTGAATCCAAAGTGACGTCACCCCTTTAGGGGACGTTTTGACACTAGAAGCAAGTCATTGGTGTGGGAGGAGTGTATTTAGGATTCCCATAGACACATGCCAAGCATGCAAGTCACTTCCTTCATGGTCAAAGACTTATTCTCCTAAAAAATTCCATGTGTCAATGAGTGGTAATCTCACCACCAAACCCTATCCCCCTAGGTGACGTCATGCTCCTAAAGATGACGTTTTGCTTCTCCCAGGAAAAATGTTTGGCATGCATGGGATAGGTTATTTTTATCAAGTCATCTTCTAGGCCTCCGAAGTTTCATATCTTTCATCCGACATGCAGGTCCTTGGCATCCACCCGTGGGCTTCAAGCCCCATGGAAGCCCAAGCTAGGATTGTTCCTCTAAAACTGTCCAACAACTAGGTCCTGCAAAGACAAATAAACACGCCCTCCAAGGATATCAAGTCAAAATATCATGATAAGTAAATCAAGTCAATAAATGAGATGCCTAATCATGTGCATCAAAGATTACCCTATAAAACAATTAAGTTCTCAAAGACATTATGCGACTTGCTAAGCTTGGATATGGGAGGGTCGACGAGGTGTCCTATTGGGTAGATCTTTCCCTAGGTCAAGGAGTTTTTCCAAGATATCCCTATCTAATCCATGTAAAGTGGATGAAATGGTTAAGGGTCAAGACTCAATGGGCATGGGGTTCATGACATACAAGGGGTTGTAGTGTCTCATTCATGGGTGCTTTTGTAGTCGGTGTGTGGCACCTTCGTTTGCAATGCAATTTTTCCAAGCCCATTGTTTTTGTCATTCTCTGTTTCTTTCATAATTTAAGGACAAGTTGAAGGCCACTATCGTGACACGATGTACAGATAAATGACAGTGTCACTGACAAATACCTAGTGGAAATGAGAAGACTGACTCGTGATGAGACCCCCTTTCTCTCAACCATGCAACTGAGATACATTACCCTAACTTGGTGACCATATTATGGTGATTTCATACCACTAAATATTCATGATCATGATAGGCTGGCTCATGATGAGACCTCCAATCCTCCAACTAAGAATTCTTAATCATTATTCTTGTGGGCCCCCTTTCTTACAGATAAGCGTTTCATTGCTTTCATGGGGGATCCCTGGGTGAAGCATATGGAAGGTTTATACATAGGATTTTATCTTTTACCCAACAATAATCCCTCTGGGCCTTCATCCCCTTCTTCCCATAGAATGAGGGACAACCCCTTCTTGGGTCAATACACCTTAAATTCCCAAGAGATAAGGAAATTGGGGCGAGGTTTAAGAGATGAAAAGTGGTAAGTATGGTTGGGAAAGGTACACTGGATTTTCGAGGGAGTTCCTAGAAGCAAACCCATCGCCAAGGAAGACCACTTACTAGGGCACAATGTCAACCGCCAAGGTGAAGTAGGGAAAAAGGCCTAATGTCCAAGCATATATCATGAAATATGAAGTAGTCTAAGATACAACATACTCAAATGCCTCAAATATTGAAATAACACTCACCATAATACCTTTCTTGTACCTCATGGAGAAAGGCCCAATGCCTCTCGAAAGCCATTTGGTGTGGTGGATGCCATCTGAAAATCTATGACCTTTGTGGTGGTGAGAAGGGTATCCATCTATGTAAAATTATATTGCTAGTCATGTAGTCTCTCGACACTCCATATCTGCAACTTGAGGGCCTCTAGACATAATCTCTTTAGTTATCCCACAAAATGGGGGTAACATTTGGCTCCTACTTGGGGACATGTGCTTGTTGTAGAGTGCACGAGAACCGCATCATCTCCTGGTAGACCTGTGCCTACCAAAAATTAGAAAAAGGTATCAGAGCATCTAGGGTGTTGCTATCACCCTTTATCCATATATATAAAATCCAAAATGAAAACTAATCTAGAAAATAATTTTTTTTACATTTTTTCAAAAATTTCTAAACTAAGCATGAAATCAATATGCAAGTCGAGCAAAATGAAAAATGAGATGCATCTAAACTAATATGAGGAATCAATATGCAAAATGCAAGGAAAGCAAGATGACTTGCCTACTTACCTGGAGCATGGGCCCTGAAGAAGTCATGATGTGATTTGAAGATAAGGTTGGAGAAGAGATCCATCCACTGGTAATGACATCTTTCTCCCGTCTAAGGTTGTCAGATAATAATTTTCTTTATCGGGTTTCTTCTTGACAATGTAAGGGCCAAGCCATGAGTTGTTATCTTGCTGGTCATACCTGGGCTTGCCATTTCTCTTGTGCCACATGAGCACAAGACTTCCTCCATTGAAATTGATGCAAGGTGTATTCTCAATGCATGGATGTGAAGGAGGCTTTGTGCAAACCATCTCTTTGATGATTTATTCATGCTTTGTACCTCCTTTCTTCAAAATTTGGATAGACCCTGACTCCTTCCCCTGGTATTTTTCAAGTTTCTTTTTGTATTCATCTGTCCATGGGAGAAACATCTCTATGGAGTCTTCCTGCATGAAGGGAAGCTCAACTGGATCATACTCAATAATATATTAGGGAACATCATGATTGTGCTCACTGACATAATTAGGGCCACTTGGATACATCACATGTTTATAATTCTTTTCCCTATTGTGTAAGATTTCATATGTGCCATCTCCCATGGAAATGTATGCATGTGTAAGGATCATGCTAAGAAAAACCCCAAGGGAAGAGGACCAGGTCCTTGAAAAGAGCATCCCCCAAGAATCCAAAACATCGATCACTAAAATGTCCATGAGGAGGATGATATCTGGAAAATCAATTAGAAAAACCTCAATGTCCTCATAGACCCCAAATACCTTGACGCTTCTTGAATCAATACCACATAGATTTCCGTAGGGTCGGGTTGTCTTGAGACCAAGTTGTGCGACCACCTTCAATGACATGAAATTTGCTAATGCACCCGAATCAAACATGCATTTGTTCAAGAAGAGGCCATTCATGCCTAATGAGAGGTAGAAGGGAGGATTCATGTCTTTTGGCCAATCAAGACACATAATGCTCAATATGATAGGAGGATATTCCTTCTCGGTTGGCACCTATAATACTTTCAAAATTTCCCTTTTTACAGAAGGGATCTTACACATCTCTGTCACTAAGACTGTCATATTCGGTTTTCCAAACATGATTGCAACATCTATATTTAACTGAATATCGTCTGCAGGAGTTGGCTTAGGAAGAAACTCTCGTACCAGAGGTGGAGGTGGTGGTGCCACCTTCTCTGCTAATGGAAGAGGAGTGTCAGGATGATATGGAGGGGATGAAACTTTATTCATTATAGTGTAGGTAAAATATTCCCTCCTCCTTAATTCCTTCTTCTGATCATCTGTTAACTGTCTCAAGGCCTAGAGTCTTCCCTCTTTTATCCTCATCTTATGGATTCATTGATATGTTCTTGAGTGACTTGTTCCTCTTGGAAAACATAGATCATATCCATGAAATTCATATCATCGGGAGAATCTTCATCTCGTCAGAGGCATTCATCTACTCTGTGAGGTTCATGGCATGGAAGGCACCAAGCTTCTATGTCAAATTTCCCAAATGGTTTTAAAGTATCTGGGGCCTTTGCCTCTTGTTGAGGTCTTGGTTTCCAACCTATGGCACCTTTATGTTGTCTAGTAAAATGAGTTCTAAGAGCAGATTGATTCCTCTCCACAATAGTCAAATAGACCATAATATGATTTTTCACTTGGGTAAACTAAGTATTCATCTAATCTATTTTTTGATTTAAGAGGGCAATTAGATCAGGAGCACTGTTGTTGGAAACCTTAATATTTGCTTCTTCTTTGGCACGGGGGTAGTGAAAATGTTCTACCCTTGAATCAAGGAGATTTTCTTCAATGTTATCTCTATACTACTTGGATTGTGCCAACGATGTGGGCTTCTTGTCTTTCAGAATGAATCGAAATTTCCCTTAAAAATAATTCATGTAAAGGAGACAAACTGATGATGTTGTAGGACAAAATTCTGTTGGAATCTTATTGTACAACATGTCAAATATAGTGTTGAATTCCTTCACTATGTCATTCTCCTTTTTCTTTATCTGATTGAATTGAGCTCCAAGCATCCCACCATCTGTCTTTGTTGACCACCTGCTCTTAAATAATTTGGAAAAATATTCATAGGACGTGATATGGTCATCAAGGAGGCCTCTGAACCAATTAATAACTTCATTGGTTAATGATGAGGTGAATAATATCATGGCCACGTCTTCATGCTCAATACCTTCATTGTTCATGTCTCAACCCATGACATAAAGATGTCCTCAATGATCACTACATTGTTTCCTGATAACTTTGGCAACCACTTGTTAGATTCTTTTGGCATTGTGTTAGGGTATCCTTGGATATTGGACATGTTAAGGGGTTTGTAGAGGTCCTTTTCCCAAGGGTGAGCCATTGGAGCAAGAGGAAGGGTACCATGGAATATGGTTTTGAAAATGAGAGACTTGAGAGGAGGTCTTCTTTGGTAAACCTTGGAAGGCTTGAACCTCCATGGGGGAAAAGTCTTGGAAGAGGAAGGGTTCTGGGGGGTTGAGTAGCTAGATGAGCTTCAAGAGGAGCTCATCAATAAAGGTGTAAAGGGAACGTCCCTTGGGCGGAATTTCCAGGCAAGATAAGGGACAAAGGCTTCGGGATAGATTTCCAAAGTGTTGTTAGGGTTTCGAAGAGGATTCAAAATCTTCCCCAATAACGATGCCAAAATGTTATTGCACAAGTTCTAGGTTGGAAAAATTTTGACCCAACCACCAAATGGCGACAAATAGGAGGGCACCTACCCACTTTCGCCTTAGGCAGGTGTCCCCATCACTTTAGAGGTGAGGTAGTCACCTCAAGGGGGGAATCCTCGTGACCTTAGGGGGAAATGAGACGGAAAAGGATGAATAATATGTCCTTAAAGGTCAATTCTAAGTGGTATGGAGATCTTGGGAAAGAGTCTTGGGAAGGTTCAAGGGTTTCCAAATGTGTTGAGTGACCTGTCGATAGTGAAGTACTTGCTCGAGACACAAGAAAAAAAGAATATGATGCAATATAATCAAATGGACAAGAAAGTTAATCTTGTTGTCCCTAATAGAAACTGTTAGTAACAATATATATCAGCAATGAAATGGCACAATAATTTGCTAAATAAATGTTAGAAATCAAGTAAGAGATAAACTAGCTAAACACTAGTGAAACTCAAGATTTAAAGACCAAAATACTAGCATGAAAATATAAGGCTGTTGTAAACACTTTCTGCATCAATATATATCAGCCTTATGGATGTAACAAACAACTCATTAAAAAAAGAAAATCAACCACTAAAACTCCTCCAAACGTTTCCAAAAAGTGTGCTAGACCAGGTAGTATAAGTGTGCAAACTTTGGACAAATTCCAACAATTGATTAGAGAGTTATTGAAGCAATTAGATTAGGGTTTTTGTATCCCTAATGACTGAAATGTATGTTTGTAATAATAGAAATAACTATCCCTTTATAAGGGACACCCTAGTGTATGAAAGGTGCTCTAAGAACAAGGAACAAAACCCAAGTTGAAAAATGTTAATACGACAAGAAATCACGTTTCCCAATGCAATATTTCATTTCTCCAATGCAAAAATATTTCAGATTATTGCCTTTAAAATTGGGTGAATGGGGTCTTTAAAGCACAAGTTATATCAACAACAACCCTATGGGTGTAAGCCCTCTTACTCTCAAGGGTATGCAAACCAAACTTAGGGTAAATCTAGGAGGGTATACACACTCGTATTCCTCCCAACAACCCTAGCAAAAAAAAGACTTAAAACCTTAACAAAGAGATGAAGCAATGATGGAGGCTGTATCTAGCATAATCCTCCCTAGGGTTTTCACCAACAATAACCAAATTAAGCAAGAAATAAATAGCATATGCAGATTTTTCCTTACCTAATCCAAGAAAATGAGATATCAAACCCTAGTTACCATGCAACATTCATCCAAGAGTCAAGAGAGAAAGCCTTTAGGGGGTGCACATCACTCCTCCTCATCCATCCACCAAGAAACATTTATCAAAATACATTCCAAAAGAGAGAAACACCAAAATCACCAAGAGTAGCGAAAATTTCAGTCCAATACTTCTCACAATGGGAGAGTTATGTTATGAAATGAGATCTTATGATCTCTATTTATACAAATGTCTCCAAAATAGTTTTTCCACATAATATTAAGGTAAACCACAAGATAAAATTAAACAATTCACTTAAAATTTACTTTTGCACAAAAAAAAACCCTAATTCAAAGTGGTGTCACCCCTTTAGGGGACGTTTTGACACTAGGAGCAAGTCGTTGGTGTGGGAGGAGTGTAGTTAGTCTTCCCAAAACCACATGTCAAGCATCCAAGTCACTTCCTTCATGATCAAAGCCTCATTTTCCTAAAAATTTCCATGTATCAATGAGTGGTAAGATCACCACCAAACCCTAGCCCCCCTAGGTGACATCATGCTCCTAAAGATGACGTTTTGTCTCTCCTAGGAAAACATTTTGGCATGTAGGGGCTAGGTTATGGTTCTCAAGTCATCTTCTAGGCCTTTGAAGTTTCATCTCTTTCATATAGCATGCGGGCCCTTGGCATCCACCTATGGGCTTCAATCCCCATGGAAGCCCAAGCTAGGCTTGTTCCTCCAAAACTTTCCACCAACTAGGTCCTGCAAAGACAAATAAGCATGGCCTCCAATGATCTCAAGTAAAAATATCACGATAAGTAAATCAAGTCAATAAATGAGACACCTAATCACGTGCATCAAATATTACCTTGTCAAACAATTAAGTGCTCAAAGACATTATGCAACTTGCCAAGCTTGGATATGGGAGGGTTGACGAGGTGTCCTATTGGGTAGATATTGCTCGAGGTCAAGGAGTGTTTCCAAGAGATCCCTCTTTAAGCCATGTAAAGTGGATGAAATGGTTAAGGGTCAAGACTCAATGGGCATGGGGTTCATGAAATACAAGGGGTTTTAGTGTCTCATACATGGGTGCCTTTGTAGAGGGTTTGTGGCACCTTTGTTTGCAATGCAATTTTTCCAAGACCATCATTTTTTCCATTCTTTGTTTCTTTCATAATTTAAGGACAAGTTGAAGGCCAATGTCCTGGCTTGGTGTCCAGATAAATGAGAGTGTCACTCAAAAATACCTAGCATAAATGAGAAGGTTGGCTCATGATGATACCCCCTTATCTCAGCCATTCAACTGAGAGCCATTACCCTGGCTTGGTGACCAGATGATGGGCATGTCATACCACTAAATATTCATGATCATGATAGGTCAGCTCGTGATGAGACATCCTATCCTCCAACTAACCCTTTAAGAATTCTTAATCATTATTCTTGTGGGTGCTCCTTTTCTTACAAATAAGAGTTTCATTTCTTTCTTGGGGGATCCTTGGGTGAAGCATCTAGAAGGTTTATACATAGGATTTTATATTTTACCCAACAAAAATCCCTTTGGGCCTTCAACCCTTCTTCCCATAGAATGAGGGACAACCCCTTATTGGGTCAATACACCATAATGTCCTAAGAGATAAGGAAACTGGGGGGGGTGGGGGGGTGTTAAGTGTAAGTATGGTCGAGAACGATACGATGGATTTTCGAGGGTGTTCCTAGTAGCAAACCTATCCCCAAGGAAGACCACTTAATAGGGCACAATGTAAACCACCAAGGTGAAGGAGGGAAAAAGGAATAATGTCCAAGCATATATCATGAAATCTAAAGTAGTCTAAGATACAACATACTCAAATGCCTCAAATATTGAAATGACACTCACCATAATACCTGACTTGTATCTCATGGAGCAAGGCCTAGTGCCTCTCGGAAGCCAGTTGGTGTGGTGGATGCCATATGAAAATATACGACCTCTATGGTGGTGAGAAGGGTATCCATCTATGCAAAAGGATACTGCTAGTCATGTAGTCTCTTGGCACTCCATATATGCAACCTAAGGGCCTCATAATCTCCTTATTTATCCCACCAAATATGGATAAAAGGCCATTGAACCCTCTTTTTTGTAGGTTTTCCCCCATTACGATATTGTTGTGAACCAACACCCAACAACATATATTAATTTTTTGGAGGCCATAAATACTCCAAATCTTGTTCCATGTAGATGATCTAGGAGGTAAGTTTACTTGAGCCAAAAGGGTGGCATGTCCAACTTTGACTGAGTACTGTCCTTCTCCCCAACCTTAAGAATATTTAGAGACCATATGGCAGGGAGAACAACCAATGAGTCATTAACATAATTTAAGAAAGAGGCCATGAAGGTGAGGGTTAATATCCAAGAGCTGTCATCCCACCCAAGATCTATAATGGAGCCACTTTGAGATATGGTACAAAGTGAATATGCCATGCTCCTTACAGTAGTCCCGTGGTGGAGAAAGAGTGATTTTTTTCTAGAGAGGTTAGTTCCCCATGATGTTGTCCTCCCATATATTAATCTTGCGACCATTCTCGAGAATCTATATTGCTTTTCTCTAGGAAATATGTAGAGATTCTTTCAAGGGTTTCCATATTGGAGATCCCGAGGTGTGGGATGGAGAGTAGTCAAGGCATTTTAATCTTTCTCCAACCAAGTATTTATGAGTGATGAATTTATTCCACTATTCCTGGTTTCTTGACACTAGTCTCTAGAGTTTCCTTTCCCTTAGCACTAAATTAGAGATCATCAGGTCTAGGATTTCCAATCCTCCATGAGCTTTGGGTTCCCTAACCAGATTCTAGTTAACTAGATGCATCCTCTTAGAGTTAGAATTTCCTCCCGACCATATGAATTTTCTAATTTCTTGAGCTATGGAGATTTTGACATATGCGAGAGCTAGAAGAGAGGAGAATTGAGAAATAGGGAGAGCAAAGAGGATTGATTTGATAAGAACCACTCTATCAACTGGGTTTATCCATTAGGAGCCCCATTGAACAATTTTGACTTTATTTTTCTCGATTATTGGAGACCAGGTTGATCTTGGGAGAGAAGTGAGACATATGGGAATACCTAAATATCTGAAAGATTGCCAACTTTCCACTAGTGGGAGCTCAAGAAATTCTACAATCCTGGTTGTCCTTCTAGAATTTATGTTCCACACATAGACTTGGATTTTCTGTTGGTTGAATTTTCCTCTCAAGGCTTGCATAAATTCCCCCATTATCTATTTGAATCTTTTTTCAATGATGGGGGAGGCTCCTCGTAGAAGGAGAGTGTCATCTGCAAATTGAGAATGGTTGATCCTTTGGGCCCCTCTTGTAATTTTGATACTTGGAATGGATTTCTCCACTCTATGCTTTTCCAACTATTGACTTAGAGTTTCTGACATGATAATATAGAGAGTACGAGAGAGGGGGGGAACCCTTGCTCAAGTCCTATGGATATATTGAAAAATTTAGTTGGGCAACCATTGATCAGTGGGGAGATCCATGGGTTCCCTATACAAGAAGAAATCGAGGGTAGAAAATCCTCTCCAAATCCAAATCTGGTCAAGATAGCAAAGAGGAAGCTATGGCAGACTCGATCAAATGCATTGTTCATATCTAATTTAATGATCATCCCCTTTTCTCCCCACTCTTTACTGCAGTGTATAGCTTCTTGTACTAATATGATATTGTCTATAATTTGATGTTTTTCCACGAATATACCTTGGTTTGGGGAGATTAATTTGGGTAGCCGTGGCTTGATTCTATTGGTAATGATTTTGTAAGAGACATTGCAAACAAATATTGGACAAAATATCTTGAAGTAGGAGGTGTTGGATTCCTTTGGAATTACATCCAGGAAGGAGGAGTTGGTGCTACCACCTATTCTAGCAGACTTTTGGACATACTGGACCATGATAACCAAGTATTTTTTGATAATCTGCCAACATAGGAGATAGAAGTGTGTTGTGAAACTATTAGGGACAAGGGCCTTATCTATATTCATTTGTTGTAATACGCCAAGAACCTATGCTTTCATTATTGGCTGAAAGAACATCTCATTATCCTTCTCAATGATTACTCGGGGTATGTTTTGAAGAATATTTTCCCAACCTTCAATATCCTCATGCCCATATTCCTATTTTATCTTTTAAAAATTCTCCTTGGCTGCTCTTTTGATTTGATTGTGTCCTTTGATGTATCTCCCATATTTATCCTTGATCTCTATAATTCCATTCTTCCAAATTCCGTCCTTATCTTGGCGGTAGGAAAATTTTTGTGTTTCGATCCCTTGCCTAAAGCCAAAGACTCCTATATTTTAACCTTCATTTTTCTTCCTCGGCCGTGAGCACATTTTGGTATTCCACAAAATGTTTCTGCTCTTCATCTAGAACAACTATTTAGATAGGAGCTGTTTTCATAGAGATTTGGGCCTCCTCCATTTTCCCAGCAAGCTCCCTTGCTACTTTCTTATCTTTTTATTCTTTAGTCTTCAACCAACCCCGAAGTATCCTCTTGGTATATTTTAATTTCTACTCCCAAAATGCGAACTGGGGACCATAGAACCTAATATCTTAAGGCAAAAGAGACGAGGTCCAAAAAGGAGGGATATTCAACCCAACTGGGATTAAAATGGAAGGGAATTGGGCCAAGGGGTTCAAATTTAAATAATTCTAGGGAAATAAGTCAGTTTTTAGAACCAACCCAAGGGAGGATTCAAGACAAGGCTATAAGGGAGTCCTCTAGGAGAATCCCAATTATGAGGAATCCATTCATCCTAATAGCTATGTGCCTAGGGCCTTGTCTTTTATTAGACCAAGTAAAACGACCACTAATTGGCTTGACGTACAATAGATCTAGTATTAGCACGAGGTCTTCCATATATTCTCTAGAATAATCCCTCACAATATTTCTTCCCCTCTTTTCAGATGTGTGCAATGTAGTGTTAAAGTCTCCTGCTAAAATGAGGGAGGCAGTGGTGTGTCTCTCCTATAGATTTAGCAAAAATATCCAGCATAGGATTTTATCATGTGACATAGAAGGCATGTAAATATTGAAAACAAATAATTTCTTTCCTGAAGGGAGATGAGTAAGGGTCACTTGAATCCAATTAGGAGAGCTTGAACAACCTTCTAATCTCAACATTTGGGAGTTCCAGAGGGTACATATTCCACCAAAGGCCCCTTGTGAACTCACTGCTAGTCCTATACTTTCCAAATAGATTTGATGTCTTCAAGGACTTCAATGTCCTTCAACGTCCTTCATTTTCATTTCCTAGAGTAGAAGGATATGAGGAGATTCTTACCTTACTAAGCTTTTGACTAATTCCTTTTTATTTCCACTTCCCAGACCTCTACAGTTCCAGGAAACAATTTTCATCATTTAGACATGGATTTTGGGTTCCCCACTTTAGGGAGAATATCACCACTTTTATTTCTAATAGGTCTGGGTTCTTTCTTTTTATGTCCATCCAAGGTGCCCTATTTTCCAAGCTCTATCTCCTTTTGATTTGCAACTTATCTCCTTTGATTGTTTGATTTCCTACCTGGTTTCTTAATGGGGGGAATTTTGGAGGAATATAGATCCGATTCTTCCTCCAAACACTTAGTGATTTATCCATCTTATTTATTTGTCTGGCCATGATGGTGATGACACTTCTAAGGTATTTATTGTTATCCTTGTTTCTCCACTGGTTCTTAATGGTCTGTATTGGATCTGCCCATCTATTCCTCTATTTCATATAGGGCATCATATTGATTTTTAGTTGGAATGCACTCATTAGAGTTACTTGTTGAGGATGTAGTCGTAACTTCCCAAGTTTTTGGATTGGAGGGAGCTCCCTCTTGGGATGGAGCTTTGTCTGGTTGAGGTCCTTGTTTAACAACTTGTTTTTTTTTTTCATTTTGGATGTTTCCAATGCTCATTAGTCTCTCCCACTAGCAGATTTGTTGGGGATTTTGGGCATTGCTTTGCAAAGTGCTCATATTCATGATATATATTTCATTTGAAAGGAAGATGTCCATAGTCCACCTTATGAAGATATGTTTGACTATCCAAAGAACGTGTTATAGCCTCTAGGAGACCCCTTTCCAAGTCAAATTCCACAAATTCAGGCGATGGTATGAATTTCATCTTTCCATTCTCCTTGGTATATGTATTTCCCCAAGTTATTGTCGATAGGTCGGAGGATCTCATCATTCCTACAGTGAAGGGGAAGGAAGGGAAGCTTGACCTAGACATGGATTGATGATGGGATGTCATTCTCTAGATTGAAATTGGGGGTCCAAGGATTGAGATATAACCCTTGGGAACCCATAAAATATGGCCCACATCTGAATATCAAGTCCCTGTATGATTTTTCTACAAAAAAAAATGCATACAATCCTTTACCATATTGGGAGAATGAGTATTTACCTTTAATATGTGGATTCCGGTTGTTTTTTATCTGTATTGCTACCAATATGGGTGAGGGATAGGACCTTGTGAATTGGTTGATCAAACCATTCTTCGTGAACCTCAGTTCTAGTGATATCGAACTCGCTTGCACAAGGAAAATGAGAATCTCGAGGAGCTTTTTCAAAAATCTTGAAGCCATTGGTTTGGGTTGCTTGGACAGGGCTGAGATCAATGAGGCAAAGGATGCATTTTCCATCGAGGGGGGTCTAGGAGGAGGGGGAGGGGAGGGAACCCCTCTATAATTGGCCATGTAGAGCAAAAAAGAGAACATATAGGGTTTACTCAGGAGGGAGAGGGCCACAGAGCAACATATGTTATTAATTATCATTTTTAATAATAACCCCTTATGAATTTTTATAAAACCATTCAACCTTTCTTTTTAAACACACACGTGAACCTTCTCTATGATGAAACCAATGCTAATTGACTCAATTTGAGTCCACACATAGCACACCAATGTTAGGAAAACATGAACTAAGCTCTGATATCGAAATTATCACTCACAAGTTCATACAACATGACACGATTGGAGCTTCTCCAACGCTTTAAGACTTGCCTCCACCATCGACTCATTAGTAAAGGAGATCACCCATTCCTTGTCGATACACCCTATATCATAGCTATTCACTTCATCTTCATTGACATATCAGAACCAATCATTTCATCTTCACTGATACACCAAGGTTGATCCTTCTTCTGGATTCGATACAAGGACAAGACCTTGCCAAACTGCCTTTCGTATTGTGGTCATAAATTTTGACTCCGATACCCATTTCACAGATTCCTTATATCATTTGAAAGGTATTTTTGAGATCTACAACTTCACACTTATATGATTTCAAATATTCCTCACCAATTGTTCACATTTTTCAGGATTAATATTTGGCACATTGCCAACAACCCCAAAGAACATAGTACCTCAACCAAGAGCAAAGGAACCAGAAACTAAACTCAGGGAAGCATATATGAACTCTCACTTAGTTAATTTTCCAATTCTATAGTTTCAATTGCATAGTTTTGAAAGTTTATTTCGAGGTTATTCCGTGGTCACTTATCTATTGCATGTTGAATGATGCCAGGTACCAATGCTAAAGGAAGATCATTCTCAACAATCCAGATAAGCAACATGTGAGGTGAGTAGACCATGAAGGAAAAGTTGTTACACATCAAGGAAATCTACTGGTATGCAATAGTAGCATCACAAATACAATCTATCGTTGAGGATGATGGTGTAACAACAACAAAAATAGTTATCGCAACAACATGGGAGCAATGAAAGGTAATTGAACTCAAATGGTTGAAGAAGAATTCTGAATCCCATGATGGTCGAATATCAAGCTTAGAGGAAGAAGATTTTTCCAATGTCCAAGCCAGTCTTCATGGTGGCCGAGGTGCATTATGGCCATAATCTATGATATCCCACCAACACTAGAAGAAAAATTCGAAATGTAACTGCATATTATACATTAAATTATAAACATTTTTTCTATCATTGTTCTCTCATTATTGTGAAGGGGATAAGGACAAAAGTTTGTAAATGAATGGTCATGGGGGGGAAGGTGGAAGGCCAAGAGTCAAGTTGATCTTCAATAAATACATGGATTGTATCTGAGTAAGGGGCTTTTGTCTCTTTGAGCTTTCATGTACTATTACTGAAACTTTTAATGAGGAGAAACTTGTTTGGCCAAGCTATTTTATGGAGAACTTTGATTCTCATGTTGGACATATTGTGGAATATTCCTTTGCATTTTTCTTAGCACTCAGGTTGTGTATGAATGTAATTCATATTGTAGAGTATTCTCATGTATGTTTGCTGAATTCTTATTTTGGTTCTTTAGGGAATATTTGTCTTAATTCAGGGGTATAGAACTATAAATGATTGTTTAAATTCTAGACTATTATGTGTTTGCAATTATTTATTCATATTCTTGTCTTTTCTCTGTGTGAACTATTTCTCGAGCCATTGAAAGGAGAATTTATGGTTCTATGTTTTCTTTCTGGTTACCTTATTTTTTTTTCGGATGCATGCATCTTAGATTAACTACATTTCATTCTTTAGCTTAGAAAACCTTCATCAGTGGATTAGGCTGCAACCGATAAAACCAAAACCATAATTGGATTTTAGGCCAGAATCCGGATGGGTTCCCTATTCCAAATGATGAGATGTCTAATTAGGACTTCTTATCAGGGGTAACCCCTGTTGTTAACAAAAGGAAAATTTTCCCGTGTCTACATAATTGGCGCTAGAAGGAGGGTGAGATGACAAGCCTGCCCATGGGAGACATTTCATTAATTATTAACCAACCCATGGATCCTCTCCATATCTTTGTATGGGATAACCCTTTGAGTCTTCCAAAACCCTCATGGGGCATCTTAGTCGAGACAATTAATCTCTTGTCAAATTCAAAATTTGATGGTGAAGGGCATGTCTCTGCATTCATGCATTTCAATCAGTTTAACATCACATGCAGGGATGATTTTAAGGGTGGAAATTTATTTTAAAATGTAGAAACCTTAGCGAATCGTACTTATCCTTCATATGCCAACTATAAATGTTTGGTGCTATTTTTGTAAAAATATTCAAATTTCTAAGGATTTTATATAGTTTTTATATTTGTTTTGCGATTTTTAAGGTAAAACCATTTTATCCTATAGAATTTGGGTGAATCATTTTTAAAATAGCGAATCTCATTTTTGGAAAAACCAAGGAAAATTAGCCCATGAGCAAAATTTAGCCCCTAAAATCATCCATGAGATTCACATGACAAAATCTTAATATTGTTTGGGACACTAAGATTTTTCGATTATTTATCCTCACATTTGAAGGACAAATTAAAGCCTGGTTTAGTACATTACCAATAAAATTAATAAATATCTGGAAACAATTCATGCAAGTGTTTATCACTGCTCATGTAGATTATATTTATGATGAACTCTTTAATGAACTTGAAGAAATCCGTAGGCTCGAAAATGATTATGTGGATGATTTATTTCAAAGAGTCATTCATATTTATTGTAGATTTCCTGAAAGTGACAAACCATCAGACTAAGTAATATTCGATTGGTTTTCATATCTCATCTATGTTTATGAATGGTACGATATGAATAATCAAATTATATGTCATTCACAAGATTCATACCTGCACGATGAACATCCAGTCACCTCTTATCCCACAAAAATACTTTCAAACCTATAGACCATTCGATCCTATATTCAGACATCTGATACTCTACAATCTGATTTGAGAGAACCATATGAGGAAACTGTTTCAATAGACGATGTCGAATCTATATTGAATGAATGATCAATTCATCGAGTTGTAGTAGATTTGAATGATAATTTAGCATTGGGAAAAGTGACGACTATGTCCTTCACATTAAATCATAATAAGACGATGAATGATGGGGGGTACATGATCTCTAATCAACACTCTATCACAACTATTGGGGAATATTTATTAGAAATATTAAACCCCTTAGACCCAGAGTGTGAACCATATAGTGTCTCCCCTTTAGAGAATCATGAGTATACTTTGGTCTGTAACAAACCTCTCATTGAGGAAATCTCATCATTTTTAGAATCTAAAGATATTAATTCTCTTTATACGAATCTGTTTGATGATAATCACCCACATGAGCACCCACCTGTTTATAATGCAATGGAGACTGAATGATAAATGAGAGAAACAATATTTCCAAGCTTTGATTGATCAAATACTCATTCTTAATGACAGTCCATCCGAGATGCACAATGTTGAAAGTCCTTTGCAATTCAAATTTTTGGAACATGCTGAATCCCAATATGATCATGATAACCTTGTTTTCAATGACTATATTGTTGTTCCATAATTAAATGCGAGCATCAATGTATCATGCAATGATGTTGTACAATCTAAAATTTCTGACCTTTATTCATAGATGTTAACAACAAAAAATATAAAGCATGTAGAACACAAAAGGTTTTTATATCATCATGAAGAAATCATATCAAATGTACAACCCATCACCATACAAGGGACAAGAAACATTGAGCTTATCCAAGAAACCTTGTCACCTAAATCTGCTCCAGAATTATATGTCAATCTGCGGGGGTAGACGCATCAATCGTCCTTGGATTATCTCAATACTCCAAGACTCCTCACATGATTTTGATGATGTTATAGGAGAAGTCATGAAGTAATATTTTTCTCAATGTTTCCCTCAAACAATCATATATCATTTCTTCTCTCAACATGTGGGTTATGTAAGATGTGGTCCTAGGGAGATTCACCTAGATAATGAGGCACTTCAATTTCAACCGATGGTTATGTTAGGTTCCCATTATCTTTCATTGTCTTATGGAATTAATGACAACACCCATACTGAGACTCTCCCATAAGGTACATGACATGCAAATTTAATACATGGGTCTCATTAGGTATCCTACTCATTCTCGAATTCCTTCCAACAATTTTATAGTTCTTAGTGTAAATTTTATGATGGAATTGAAGCTTGGTTAGAGGAATCCTACATGTCTACATTTCCCATGAGTAATAACGCTGTAAAATTTCACATGTTGGGTACTAATTTACTGGATTCAATTCCTTCTATCTGTGATCTCTCACAACAATTTTTGCTATTAACTTTTGATGAACAAGTGGTTGCAGGTTTGGAGTTGCTTGAAAGGCTGCATTGGCACTAGGATTTCACTTAACACTTTTTCAGCTAGTGTAGGATAGATTAGGAATTGTAGTAGCATAGTTCTTTTGTTTCCTTGTCCACTTGTGTAGTTTAGATATTTTCTTTCATTTCTTCTTATATAACATAGATTTCAGGTTTATCTTTCTTTCTTGAATAAAATCTGCCGACTGTTATTAGTTTAGGTTGCAACTCAAGATGGATTGCTTTAGTCTTAGTTACTTTTGCATGGAATTTTCCTTCTTTTCACTTGATGCCTTTCATTTTTTTGTTTAACTTAAAGATTGGCTTAAATTTGGTTTTCATTCATCTTCATGAGGAAACCATGTGAAAAATTCTTTGAGATGTTTAACTAGAATATTCATTTGCTTCAATATAATTCACTCTAATGTTGACATCTAGACAACCTACGATCCTGAGTTATTGAAAAAGTATTTGTTGTAGAATACTTTACAGCTTGGGGAAGATGGAAACCGGGTTGGAGGAATCATATTGCATGTTCATGGCCTTGTTGTTCATAATCCAAAATGGCCTTGCAATCCCTCTTGACAAATTATTTGATGGCTATGTTTCTCACAAAATATTTCAGGCCAATGATCAATGTGATGGTATCTTGGATCCATCCTCTTGGTTCTCGAAACAAATAATAGTGAGATAAATTTGGTTACAAACCTTCTTAGAAGGTATGCTTTTCTATAGACTTAAACCCTTCATGATGAAGCTGATTTCAAGAATGTAAAAGGTAGATCATCGATTTGTTCAAAAGAAATTCAAAATATTATAGCATATTGTGATCCTCATACCTTTTTCATAATGGAATGTATTAAGTAAAATCATTAAATTGTTTGTTTCCCTACAAAGAGGTTGTGCCTGAGACTTTCAATACATATATTCCTTTCGCAGTCATAAAAGTTGTTTTCATTTATGGGGAAAAAAAATAGTGTATTTCATCTCCAGCATGTACCACTAGTAACAAAATGTCAAGTGTTTCTTTCCCTTTGACGATTTTAAGTATCTTGGATATTGAGGGTTACAAAGTACACACACACACAAACACTTTAATGATGCTATTTGCACCATAAGATCCTAAGTCTAAAATTCCGAGGTCAAATACTTTACCTATCATCTTGGGTGACGAGATATATATCTATTCTTTGGTCATGTGAGCTCAAGTGGATGAGATTCATCTTGTTATCATCATACATGGTCCATTATAAGGGATTAAATTTCTCAAAACATTGTCATTGTAAAGATCAATCTTCACAAAACCAGATCTCAAAAGACCTACGTAGTATTTTTTCAGATCAAGTGGCTTCCTTTGATGGCTTTGGTATATTGACTTATATGTTTTCATGCTTGTTGAAGTTTGAAGGTATATTTTGAATATCTCTTGACTCATATTTAACCTTCTTTATCTAATTTCTCATTCTACTGCTCCACTCTTCGAATAATCAGATGCAATATCTTGACTTGGACTAACCAAATGGTTTTTGTTGGTTTTCGCTTAATACGGTCTTATTCTAGTTTTCCCATAAAGTTCACTGGCTTGTTGGCCTTTATCTTGATATTGTTGGGGTTTTGAATCACAATGTTTTTGTTGGTTTGGAATTGGAATTTTCCACTGTTGAATGACATATACATTACAACCAAGTCATGCAACTCTCAATGGAGCTCTTTAAGGCACTAGTCTATAATTTTTTGGGAAGGCTCATCAAGAATACTCTTTCAAAACTCAGCATGAAGAGTTTATTGTGCCCATCATGGTATATGCTCTGGACCTGCAACTTCTTTCTTATGATAAGAAATATAAAAAATACCAGATTCAAATATATGATCATAAATCTGATCGAAATAAGTCTCATGAAGTTCTACAACTAGTGGTGGTGGAGATGGAGGTGTGGAATGATATGGAAGTACATGTGAAGGAACTTCTTAAAAATTAACACTCCTATGAATGGAATCTTAATTATATTATGTTAGAATAGGTATGTAATCAGATTTATGAGTAAAGTGAGAGAAGGTGTACAACCTGGAATGGTGATTAACCTCACCAACAACAATTTTTGAATGATCCAACAAGTTAGAAATAATAATTGAGTCCAAAGTGAACCCCATCTTCTTCCTTGAGCTTGAATTAATGATTTTATATATGGAGAGAAGATTCACTAAAATATTTGGAAAATGAAGTACATCCTGAAAGCATCCATGGTCTATATCAAATCTACCCCTACCGCACACCTCAACATGAGAATCATCTCCCATGAAGATTGGTGGTTTGGAACAAGTATCCAAGTACAAGAAAATTCTATCCGATGATGCCATGTGATTGATATCTCCTGAATCAAGCACCCAAGCATTAGGAGAATATGAAATATCAAGTAATGCATGACCATTACCTCTTTCTAATGATGTCTTGACCAATGTATTTTTCCTTACATTATTCGAAATACAATCCTCGAGGTGATGTTGCTCAAGTGATTGTGCCATGAGCCATGAGATATATGCTCTTTTTCATGCAAGAAATATCAGGATGGAACCCCTTATTACAACATGAACACTTGGTATTCTCCTTCTTGCTCTTTGATTCATTGGAACTCGATCTCTCATATGTGTAATTTTTTTTACCTTCCTTCTTGTTCTCTTGGCCCTTATTACCTTTGTTCTTCTGCCTATTCTTCTTTGAAATTCCTTGAGCTGTAAGCACACGAGGCTTGTAACTCTTGTGTTCCCCTATCTGGATGAGATTTTTATTCTCATGGATAAGTGACTCCATGACCTCATCCAGGGATGACATCTTCTATGTAGACCCCATAGCTAACATAGTAGTATGAAAAGAAGAAGTATATACAAAATACTCTGGTCCTAGTTTGGTTAGAATTGAAAAGATTAATTGTTCTTCTTTCTTATTAATTCCACAAGCCCTAACATGAGAAAGAAAAATTTTAAACTTACATAAGTAGTCCTATAGCATCTCGTAATCTCTTGGATTCAATGCATGTATATTATTCTCCAACTGATAACCTCTTAGATTGCCTTTCTTTCCTAGAAAATCCTTCAACTTTTTCCAAACATTGTTAGGAGTCTTACAAGTATCGACATGAAAGAGTGATAGCGGGAAAACCCCCCTATGGATACACCAGGGTTTACAATGTAGGTAGATAAATAACCATTTAAAAGTTTCCTACTTCTCTAACTACCTCAAACATATCCCATACTCATACAAGAAAAAGAAAAATGAGAAGGATCGGGTAACTGTACCTTTACTCCACGTCCAATGATGATCCTCTCGCACTTGATAGCTTCACTGACTGCAAGCCTCCTCCCAAGGCTAACTTGCATTCACAAATAGAAAAACAAAAAACTAGAAGCATGCATTTCATATATCAATAAGGGTTAGACATTAGAATAAAAACATAAATCAAATGGAAACATTCAACACGCCATAATTTGGGACAAGAAAAGTACTTCTTTTATTGATAATACAATGATCACTTACAACAAAGTCATCTACTGCTCCATGAAACTAGTCCGGGATCCTCTTCACCAAGCTCCAAGTGCACCCCCATGTATCTTTCTCCTCTCAAACTTATTCTAGGGAAATGGAATGGGTTTATGATGGAGGAAAAAGGGCAAATTGGGGAATTTTGAGGCAATTCTCACAATATGGTTGCAATTTATTGGGGCAAGGAGGGGATGTGAAACGAGCAGAGTTTCACTGTTCTTATGTCTATATGTGGAATGAGACCCCACCACCTCCTTTTATATGAAAAAAGGATGGTTATTCGGTTAGGTGATGGGCTATAGGCGGTGGATTAGTTGGGAAACTACCCAATAGCTTGTAATCTCAACGAATTCCTTGCAAATTTTCATTTTTTGCAACTTTTGCGAGTATACGTGGGCTGTAGTGGTGCAACTAGCGTACATACACGAGATTTAGTAGTGCAAAAAGCATACATCCGTAGGAAGTAATGGTGCATGGTGCGTACATATTCAAAAATAGGGTTTTTAAGAAGAGCAACTCAGTGATGGCTTGGCAGAAAATGCAAGTAAGAGGGACAGATGCCATGTATGCATGTGTAGAGAAATTTAGGGTTATAACAGATTCCCCCTAATGTGTGAGGTTAGAAGAGCATCTGATGGATGAAATACATTACAAAATCTTCACCAATGTACGGAATGAGTGAGCCTGGGACCAGAGTTCGGGAGGTGCCATCTACAAAAATAACAATTGTCTCTCTGAGGTTGTCATACCCATGCTCGAGATGAAATGAATCATGGATACCAATCAAATACACTACATATCCATGTCATATAACTATATAAAGTGTAGCTGTGAGCAATAAACAATGGATATACATCTCAAAATCAAAGATACACAAGTATAGTATCCATCTTCAAGAAGACAATAACACATGATGGATGAAGATGAGGTCTTCAGAGATCGAGCAACAACTTCAAGATCTTCAAAAATCTGGTAGGAATACAATGTGAGTGTATGACTTCACTACCCAGAGGTCTTCGATGGCTCGTCGGGAAAAGACAAGAAGATCTTGATGATCAAGCAGAGAACTTCATTGATTCCGAACAAGGACTTGATTGGAATTTTTAGGATGACCGAGCATGAGGTCAAGAGACAAACTATAGAAAGGCTAACTCAGGTTGGGTAAAAATTCCCTTGGACAATAACACGAAATATGATTAGACTCAAGCAACATGACATTGACATAAGTTCACAATGCAGAAGGCAACACAAACTCTCCATGTGTTTGGAAGAATAACCAAACAAAGGAGGACACAAATCTATGTAGCGAGAACAACTTCTTAAGGTCATATTAGATCCCAAAGCTTGAAAAAAAAACAAAATGATGTGCTTTGTCCAAGGGCGACTCATTGTGCTGCCAAAAAAGAACATATACTTCCCGTCCTCTTTTTGGGTTAGTTGATTTTTTTGTCTTTTTCATTTTTTTAAAGAGCTTGAAAAAGAGTAAAAGAATGCTACGTTACAAAAGAGGAATGAGTGTCGCAAGCATTCTAGTTCCAAGTGCAAGGACCACACTAATTCTCAGAGCAAGGAGACATGTGAAGGAAAAGGATACTCGGGAAAATTCCTCCATGGGTCAATGTGTCAGGTCGCAGAGGCAAAGTGCTACAAGGCTTGCGTATAAAGAATTCTTCAAAGGTTCAGTTGAGAGAAAAATCGAGCCAAAATTAGGCCAAAGACGCAGAGATGAAAATGCAATTAGAAAGACATGATGAAACCCCCTTCAATGTATTTTTTAATGAGCCCAGAGAAGATAAGATCAATATTTTTTTCACGTTTAGAGAGTCCAAAAAAAATGTAAAAGAAGACTCCACTGGGGTACCTTTTCGAAAATAGTCTAGTCGGTTCAAAAAAGGGGTAAACTAGCACCAAAAAGACGTCTATTCAAAACCATTTTAATGAGTGTGACAAAGACAAGATCACTCGACAATATTTTCAATTTTAAGGAGTCTGAAAAGAGATTAACTATGGACTCACAACCTTTTTATGGATTTATTCCCCTTAGCTCGAAAAAGTATAAAATTTACTTAGGAAAACTCTCCTAGTGAGATGAATCTCTCGAGGTGTACCTTTTTCCTCCATAATACACATGCCAAAAAAAGGGGTAAAATCATGCCAGTAGATGTTTTTCTGGACCAATTTTACGAGTGTGAAAGATCAAGGTCACTCATCGATCTTTTCAATTTTAGGGAGTTTGAAAAGAGCTTAACTATGGACTCCGTGGGGGATGTTCATCTGGACCAGTTTAACGAGTGTGAAAGAACAAGGTCAATCGACGATATTTTCAATTTTAGGGACTCTGAAAAGAGCTTAACAATGGACTCCATGGGGGTTCCTTTTTCATAAATTTAGTCCCTCAGGCCCAAAAAAGGGTTAAACTTATACCTGAGAATACTCTTCTAGCGAACCGTAGTTCCTAGAGTATACCTTTGTTCGTAAAATTGACCATCTAGACCGAAAAAGGGTTAAACTACCACTGGACAGATGTGCCTTCAAGTTTTAGTTTAGTGAGCATGAAGGAAAAAAAGATCGCTCGACAATCTTTTCATGTTTAGAGAGTCTGAAAAGGGCTTAAAGAAGACTCCAAGAGGTTACTTTTCTCAGTTAATATAGACAAGATTGAAAAGCATAAATGTAGTCTCGTTGGATGTTTCTTTGAGATTTCAAAGGTGATGGTGCATCAGACGAATGAGGCTCAATCTTGTAATCATGATAGGACTAAAAAAGGACTCCCAAGCCTAAAGTCGTAGGAGACAACATGGACACTAAAAATGAAACAAGGATCTACCTACGACATCCATGTAAAGGTAGGATCTACCACCTAATTACGACACTTCTAAAGAAGCAATGATGGTTTCGTGTTGCACTTCGGTGGGATCGATCCTATGGAAAAGCAAAAAAGACAACGAGATGCAAAAAGTGGAGGTGGAATCCTAACTTATATGCAAAAAGTTGAAAAAAAAGACTTTTACCAAAGGACCTTTAAAAGTGACCCATCTCCCAAAATGTTACCAAACCAAAATGCGAAGTGCATCGTAACATCCCATAAGAAACTCAAGAACCGAGTTAAATTATTTTCAAGCCAGAAAAAACGATAAAAGGGTTCAAAAAAGTGGCAAAAAGGGCCAAAAAAGTCTATAAATAGAAGTTGACAACTCATTTTCACCATTACAATTTGAAAATTAGCCAAGGGGTAAAAAAGACCCCTTTGCTAAAAGAGTTGATTCTGGTAGCTTCAAAGGAAGAAACACACTTCCTTTCGGACCAAGTAAGTATAAACTCATCCCTCTTGCATTTCCATTCTTCTTTCCTGCATTGTTTTTAGTTTTATGGGGGGCGCACCCTCTTAAAAAAGGGAGGCCCTACGTGTACACGGGCCGTCCAAGGACAACCCGTGTACATCCCCAGTAAAAAAAAAATATACCCACGGATGTACACAATTGTGTCCAAAACAGCCCGCGTACACCCTCAAAATCTTGGAAAAATGAAATATGCCAGAGCTAACTCCCCCTTGAACTTGTCATGTAACAGGATGTATGTCCACTGGAGGGAGAGGGAACATGAGGAGCTCAATATCTTGGTCGATGAGGATCTTGCTACCATTTCCACATTAAAACAATGTGGGATATGTAAGTTCTACCAGTGTCTGCTTATGAGGGCACAACCCAAGCTGCTGAATGCCCTGGTGGATTACTGACACCCGGAGGCAGAAGCATTCATGCTTGAAGGGAAGCCGTTGACTCTAATGACCGAGGACATTTATTTATTAACTGGCCTCTCGAGGAGAGGGGAACCAATCAACCTGTGCACATTTCCTCCTGGGCCCTTCAACATCGCCGACTACATTGGGATGCATTGTGAGGTAGGCACTGAGAAGGTAGGTTCTCAAGTGCCCATCAACAAGATCACCAACTTGTCACTAAAGGTGATCCTTCTACTCATTGGGAGGATCACTCGATCTGCAACTGTCCACCAGGATTCCTGGGAACACATGTATTGTGCCATGCAGTGCCTTGATGCACACATTTTTTAATGGAGCATGACCATGCTTACTTGCATGAAGAGGCAACTTACAGATTGTCGTGAGCGTAGCAACAAGAACTTTGGGTTTGGTACTATTTTGTGCTCGTTCATATTTGAGAGAGTACCCAGTCTGAGTTCGAGAGATATGGTGCGGGGGCATGTGGCCTCCTTCCCAATAGTGTGTAGATGGGTAGCGTTGCTGCCACAACAGGGGGGAGGAAGGACCATAGAGGCCTTTGATGACACTTTATTCGACTGGTGGGCACGATAGATTCCAACGATAAAGGACTAACCCTATGCTAGAATCAACTTTTCTAGAGATCCAGGCATGCCCGTACCTCTTAGAGAGGAGAGAGGAGAGATAGGTACATGTGTTTTTTAAAGTTATTTAATCTTTTGTTTCTTTTATATATATCATTTTTTATGTGCATCAGAGTATTTGACAACTATGTATCTGTTATGTGCAGATGTGGGACCAGTGAGCCCGACAGACTTCTCGAGGACTAGGCGACATCCTCGACTAGAGGCAGTACCACCAACAACTAACGGAACAACAACCGCAGGGGGACCTCCAGGTTGAGAGGCTGAGAGAGTTTTGAGATGGGTGGAGTGAAACCTCACCATGCTAACTCATGTAGTTCCCATGGTCGATATCGAGGATATCCCGCCATCTATGCAGCCTCATGTAGTTGGGGTGCCATAGACTTGGGTCCAACTTTTACAACATTTGGAAAATGAAGTTGTTCACTACGGCAAGGCCATTAATAGGCCTCGATCTTAGATAGGATGGACTCATTATGTGCCGAGAGCACTTTTGTATATTTTTGAGTACATAAGCCCCAGGATGTATACCAGATTAATATTTTTGAGGCGTTTGCGCCCACTGATGTAATCAAACACTTTTTGATATATATATATATATATATATTTACATCTTGATGTCTTATGGATCACATTTCTTTACAAATGTATGTACATGTGTATGTGTGTGCTTCTTTTTATGTGTATGCAACATGCCAATCTAATACTTGATTAGCTAGAGTATCTATCATTTGATTTAATCTTCTAGGAACATGGATATACGTGATGTAATCAAAGTAGCGTTCTAAGAGACGTACGCTAAGGAAGCGTTAGTGTAAAGTAGGATCATAAACATGGTAAACCCTATTTAACTAGGACACAACCAACTGAGCATCTAAGTAGACCCAGAGGTAAGAGATGCCATGTGACAAAGCGTCATGAAGCAACTCTATTATTACGATGTACTCAATGACATTATTTGTGGCGTCACCTAGACAGATACCTCCGGAAGATAGAAACTGGCCTTGAGGCGTGAATATCACCCAAGTTGTGGAAGCAAGCATTTGAGTGTGTTGGCTAGTGCCTTCTGCGAACCCAACGAACACCTTCGATTCACTTATCATCTACCACAGTGAAAAATATGACATAAATAATGACATGCCCTTAAAACAAAAAGACAAACAACAACTGTAGAAGAACTATACATATGTACAAGAAGTCACCCAAGAGACCAACCTATGAGTAATAATTCTTGAGGTAGAGCCCATTTCTAGGCTCCTCCAAATAATTTCCCTCAAAGAAAACCAGGCGATAAGCACCCTTCTTTAAGACCTCTTTCACAATGAAAGGGCCGAAACACATGGGTTTGAACTTGCCTTCCCCGAGGGGATCCTTATCTTGGTCGTAGACCAGGACAAGGTCACCTTCAGAGAAAATATGAGGATGAACAGACTGATCATATTGACACTTGACTTGTTGCTTGTGAGCCTCGTTGGCCAAGGTTGCATCATGACATTTCTCATTGAGTTGCTCGAGATATAATAGGCGTTCCTCAAGCGGTGAAGTGTCTGGCAATAACTCTACTGCCAAATTTAAAGACGAGATCTGGCACTCTATAGGAAAGACTGCTCCATCCCGTAAACAAGTTAAAAAGGTGAGAAAATGGTGGCAGTCTTTACAGATGTTTGGTAGGCCCATAATGCCAAGTACAACATCAAATGCCAATTTGACTTGGTAGAATTGATCATTCATTGTAGAATAGTCTTGAGGGATTTGTTCACAACCTCCACTTGACCATTCACTTATGGGTAGTAGGGTGATGAATGCTCTTGACTCAACCCAATATTTGACATTAACTTGGACATCATTTTGTTCTGAAAGTGACTGCCATGGTCAGTGAAAATCTCCTTTGGGATGCCGAACCTTGCTACTATTTGGTTAAAAATGAAGAGAGTTGTTGTTTCACCATCATTGTTAAATGTTGGCATAGCCTTGACCCACTTTGTGAAGTAGCCTACCGCTATGATGATATAATGATGCCCCTTGGCTAAATCCGGTTGGCATGTGGTAAAATCAATCCCCCACTTGGTGAAGGGACCAACAATAATGACAAGAAACATGGGAGTTGGATGTGCCCTAATCTTCTGAGAGAAGATCTGACATGGGTGGCACTTCTTGATCGAATTGACACAATATTTGATTAACGTAGGCCAA